>PVIC010012731.1:0-39156 GCA_004025085.1 Thryonomys swinderianus | reverse complement strand
TGTGAAATAGTAAATATTCAAAGGGTAATGGGGCTTAGGGATAAATAATGAAGAAAGAAAAAAATTGATGGTTAAAAAAAGGAAATGATGCTTGTGTATATAGGGTCGGGAGGAGGTATGGTGGCGAGGGGAGGGGGAAAAATGAGTATTAAGTTGTGTCCTATACTGGTGCAAATTCTCAAAGTGAAGTGAAACTGTGATGTGTATATATAATGTACCAGTAAAATGTACCAATAAAAAATAGTGTATCCAAATAAATATTTAATGAAAATAAATAAATAGATTCACATCTGCCTCCATTTAAAAATGTAAGACATACGCATGTTGGGAACATGTTTTGGGAGAAATAATCATAAGGGCAAAAATTGATCAGGCCTTCCTGGACTCAACTCGGACTCTGGACTCAACTCGCCCTTACCTCTGCTAACAACAAAGACTCCGGGTGGTCCCACATGCTGTGGTGCCTCAAGGCGGAACTATTCCATTGTGGTTATCTGCCCTGCCCAGCGGGATCTTCATCTGCATAATGTCTTTAGAACTATTGGAGATGTTTGCCCTGCCCACAGGGCTGTTACATTGTTACTCAAGAGGTACTGAATAAAAGGTGTGGTGAGCTGGGGCCTGGGGTCTTTTGCTACCCAGAGTAGCATGGATCAGGCTCAAATTTATCCTCAGTGAACCTCGTTTCTACTTATTATTTCGCCGTGTGCCATCGACTCACAGGAGACTAGAACCTAATGAAAGGTTCTAGTTACTTCCCTTCCCCTGGTTCCCACATAGGCAAATCTTAGAAGTTACTCCATTTTCTCAGTTTTCTTGATGTCATGACTGAGAAAAACACTGGATTATGCACTGGATTATAAGGGAATAAAAATGGAATTTAGTCATAGGTTTAGAAGTCTAGTTGCTAATTTTTATATATATAAGAAAAAGGCAGGGCCGGAGATTTGGCTCAGCGGTTCCAGCGCCTGCCTCGCAAGTTCAAGGTCCCTGGTTCAGTCCCTGGTAACCACATACTGGGCGTGGTACGCCCACGGGCAATCAGTACCTCATACCACAGATGCCGGGCTTGGTGGCTCAAGCCTGTAATTCCAGCACTCAGGAGGCAGAGGCAGGAGGATTGCTGAGTTCGAGGCTTGCCTGGACTGCATAGTGAGCTCAGGGCCAGCCTGAACTACAAAGTGAGACCCTGTCGCAAAAAAAAAAAAAAAAAAAAAAAAAAAAAGGCAAAAGCTGAAAAACTTCTAACTCAAAGATAGAAGTTGTCTCTCCAATTTTCTGCGAATAGTAATATTTCCACCCATGATGAAATGGGGAATTTCTCCTTCGGATGTCAGAAGACTAAAGTCTGATTAATTGAAGATTATCTATTATGCACTTTGCATCATTTTTAATATTAAACCATGCTACTTTTTGACTCTTCTTGCCTGACTGGCATCTAAAAGTATATTAAATTCATTCTCTGATTAGAAAAGATAATATAGAGTTTAAAAATGTTAAGTAATATCAGTCTCCAACAAGGTACTATAAATGAAACTTTAATACTTCACTTGCCATTTAGATTTACACTTTCCTTTGAAGTGCCTATTCTGCTCAGCAAAAAATAAATGAATGATGGCAAAAGAAATTTGGTGATTGTAATATTATAATTTTTGTAGTTGAGTTATTAATATTTCATATTTACTTTAAGAAAAATACCCTAAATCTTTAAAATTATAATAGGCATATAATATTTTCCACATTTAGCCTCTATGATTTATTTTTAATATCACTGATGAAATAATTTATTTGTGATTAAAACTTGAGAACAGTATTCATATTTAAATTTTCTGCAGTTGTAAGGCAATTAATTGTTAATAAGTGTAGAAAATTCCTGTCCTAGAAAATTCCTTATTTTTCTCAAAGCATTTGGAAAATACTTTAGCTAATTGGAAGATGTATTATATTGTTATTGAAGAAGCTGCTGTGATCTGCTTCACCTAACTAGGCATTTTTCAAAAGAAATGTGATTTTTCCAAGTCTCCATTCTCTGCTTGTGAAGTGGGAATAATGACAAATTAATTACAGGAGTGAGAACTGACCATGCACACTCACATCTGAATAATTTATCATAAATGTGCTCTAAGCTCATGCAAGGACACACCAGCAAAGACATCACAGCAGAGTGTTGGTGTGTGCAGTTTCAAAGTCTGATGCTGACATAGGCTGAGTAGACCCATCTCCCAGGACAGTACTCACATTAACTAAAACTCATGTATTTTGTGAACAAAGAGTGATGGTGAGTTGCTAATTTTTCTCTATATAAGAAAAAATCTAAAATTATAAAACTTCTAACTGAAAAATAGAGGTTGTCTCTCCAATTTTCTGCAAATAGTAATACTTCCATTCATGATGAAATGGGGAATTTCTCTTTTGGATGTCAGAAGACTAAAGTCTGTACAGAGAGAAATGTTAGGAGCAGAATGGCAACACTGGCTGTTCATTTTCTCTTTGATTTTCAATCTTTATAGAGTTAACTCTTAGTGAGAAAATTATGTAAGGTGTTTGAGATCAAAATAAGGGGAAATCACATGACAAGAAACCTTAACGGTATAACCTGACATATTTATTTCAAAACAGAGATGACTTTATCATTCAGGCATAAGTATTTGCAGGTACACTGTCACAATGCTGTGTGCTATGTCCCTATCAAAATTTTTTTTTTGCAGGGCATGGTGGCTCACGCCTTTAATTCCAGCACTCGGGAGGCAGAGACAGGAGGATTGCTGAGTTTGAGGCTTGCCTGGGCTTCATAGTGAGCTCAGGGCCAGCCTGAACTACAAAGTGAGACCTTGTCTCAAAAAAGAAAAAAAAAAAAAGATTGGCTTTGGCAGCGGGGTGCACCATGACTGAGGCTTTTGGCTGCGCTCCCTAGGAAAGGTGATCCAGCAAAGTGTGCCCATGCACATTAATCCATTGTGATTCTCTATTTTCATATCTCAACTCTTAATTTTTTTTGCAGTTGACACTGTTTTTTTTTAGTTTTAATAATTCAATTATTTAAGGCACAGTCATATTTTCAAACTCAGCGGTACATTTCTTCTCTTTTGGCATGAGTTGACATACTTTTACTATAAATTAATTTCAAAGTGTAGTCTTAGAAATTATTTGATTCCCCCTCACCAAATTCTTGATTCCATTTATGATAATATCTATCCTACATGGTTACTGTGAAAGATTATATATATATATATATATATATATATGTATGTATGCATTTATATATAGAGATTTTATATATATATATATGTGTATATATATTGCATATACTATAGCTTCTAACACCTTTCAGATATTCAGCAATGTTTGTCCTTTGAATATAAATATCTTTGAAATACTTTATCATCTTTTTGAATGTTTATGTTGGTTATGGGCACTATAGCATACTAGATTTTCTGGATCATTTCATCCCAATTTCAAACAGTCATTCTCATTTTCCAATATTCATTTCTATTTTCCCTTAAGCCAACAAACTCTTTAAAATTCAATTTTTCAGTATCTAAACTATATCTCTGAGATGCCCTTACACTTCTGACACACACACACAAAAAAACATTTTCAGACTTTGGTACCTGATTTCTGTTACAGAAAATATCCATTAGGCTTTTGAAGTATGCACAAAATAACTATTTATTATAAGAGTGGGAATGGCATTTGTTATAATGTCACTGTGTAAACTATATTAAAGTGAGATATAGTTATGTAAAAATGGCAGGTGGTGCTTTACTATCTTCGTGCTTTGTAATGCAGTTTGCTGTTAATGTAGATATTTTGTTTTTTGTATGGGCTAGCAGGTTCTCTAAGGGGAGGAACAGGGACTTATTTAGCTTCGTGTTTGCTGGGTACTTGGTAAATAGTGAAAAGCGATAATGTTAGGGGAATGAAGTTGATTTGAGAATGCTTTCTTTTTTCTTCACAGTTCTAAAGAAAAGTTGTATCAATCAACGTTTTAGTACCAAGAATACCCTACTGATACAGAATGCTGGTGTCCTGTTGGCCCTAAGTTCAGAGTCACAGTTGTGATAGAGATATGTGTTAGTGGGTTGGTGAAGTGAATTAACCAAAATCACTAAAACATGTGTCATTTACCCCTTTTCTTATTTGATTAAGTTAATTTGGGGAACTTTGACACTGGGTTAAAGTGACTGAATGAAAATTCTCCTTATGTCACTTTTAAACTCAATTAAGGTTATATAGTATATGGGATTCAGAACAGATAGTAGAATTTTTCAGGCTTTTTTGACTACTAATCAGATATGTTTTGAAAACAGCCTTCACAGAACAGACCACAAACTTTTCGTTATGAACACTTACAAGTTCTTCACTTTTTCTTTTTTTCATCCTTCTATGTTTATATTATCATTGAATTTCTGAGTCACCAGTGAATCAACCTCTCTAGATAGTTTTCGTCATATTCTGCATGAACATTTTGAGCGATGGAGAAGCCACCCTCAAAAAAGCAGTTTTGCAGATACCAGATTTTTCATTATATATCTCCTTACCTTAGTTTCTTCTCTGAAGTCATGCAACTAGAATATACATTCTCGTACTTCCTTCTGTAAATGTCTGAAAATATTATGTGACTTGGTTTAATAAATATGACAGTGAAACAAATGTTAATCCTTTTCTTGTTCTCTGAGATTTCATTAAATAACATCACCTGTTTGGATCTTTTTCATCTACAGTGACATAAAATGACATTTTCATATGTTTTCACATTTTTAGGTCAGTGACATTCTATCCCTTAATTAGTGTTCCATTGGAATCATGTAAACATGAATGTACTCTCATGGATTTTATTAAATCTTAATGAAGACTATCTTCCTAAGATATTTTAAAACATAATATTCTTTATTTTCCCATTTATCAATCTTATTAAAATTTATAAAATTTTAAAGTATAACATTACAGAACCTATGATATATCCATCCATCCACTAATTAGAAGATTGTGGAGATTTTTAAAGCAGAGTGCAAATTATATGACAGCACACATAAGAGGTAGATTTTAACTTCTCTCCTTTTTAATGAAAACAGAGTATAGTACTACACCAAGAATTCCGTGAGGAGGTTATAAAAAAGCTAATGCTCCTTCAGCCTGACTCTCTTGAGATTCTTGCTCTTGGAATTTTGATATTACATTAAAGAAGAAATCCTTGGCCATGTTGGTAAGTGTCACACAGGTATTCTGATACCTGTTGTTAGTCACACAGGTATTCTGAAATCAAATTCTGAGATCCCAAGCACCAGCCAGCATTAATCACGAGACACAAGAGGAAGCTTTTGAAATGGCTTCTGTCCCAGGCAGTATCTGACTGCCACCTTATAAATAGGACTTTACAATGCATTGGCTCTGTGTGTGTGTGTGTGTGCGCGCGCGTGTGTGTATGTTTCAACACAAATTTTAGGATTTTTTCTCCCTAGCTCTATGAAGAACAATTGTATTGGGTCTGTATTTTGCTTTGGATACCACAATCAACTTATACTCCATTAAAAATGAATGAATTTCCATTTTCCTTCTGTGTGTGTCTTCTTGAGTTTCTTTCATTAATGTTTAATAACTTGTATGATAGAGATCTTTCTCCCCTTTGATTACTTTTTAAAATTTTTTTTCATTTTTTTGCAGTAGCAGGAATCAAACTTGGGCCCTTGTGCATCCAAGGTTGGTATAGTACCACTTGAGCTAAATTACCAGCCCCTCCCTTTGATTAAATTTATACTTGAACATTTTGCTATTACTGTATTATTTCTACACAGGTGTTGTAAATGAGATTGCAGTCTTGATTTCTACTTCAGATAATTCACTATTGATATATATCAAAACAACTTATATGTTGAGTTTATAAAATTTTGCTGAATTCTTTGATTATTTTAGAGTGTTGTGGTGTAGCTTTGGTATTTTCTACATGTTAGATCATGTCATTTGAAAGCAGTGACATTTGATTTTTTTTCTTTTCTAGTTTAGATAGTGCTTTTTTCTCTTATTTGATTAGGGTTTCCAACACTGTGTTGAGTAAATGTAGTGAAAGTAGGTATTCTTGTCATGTTCCAGAGCAATCTTAAGCGAAAAGAAAAAAAAGCAAGGTATACTGACTGACTTCAAAATATACTGCAAAAATTAGTCATCAAGCTGGGCGTGGTGGCTCATGCCTGTAATCCCAGCACTCGGGAGGCAGAGACAGGAGGATTGCTGAGTTCGAGGCTTGCCTGGGCTACATAGAGAGCTTAGAGCCAGCCTGAACTACAAAGCGAGACCCTGTCTCAAAAAAAAAAAAAATCAGTCATCAAAACAACATGATATCAGCATAAAAGTATACACAAAGATCAATGAAATAGGATAGAGAACCTAATCAATGAATGTATTGACAGCCAAATGAATTTTGATGAAAATACACATTGGAGGAGGCACACTATTTCTATAAATAGTGCTGGGAAAATTGGGCATTTACATATAGTTAGAAGAATGAAATTTAACACCTAATTCTTATCAGTTACAAAAAATCAACTCAAGATTGCTGAGATCGAGGCTTGCCTGGGCTACATAGTGAGCTCAGGGCCAGCCTGAACTACAAAGTGAGACCCTGTCTCAAAAAACAAACAAACAAACAAACAAAAATCAACTCAAAATAAATTAATGACCTAAATGTAATACTCTAAGCAATGGAATTACTAGGAGAAAAACACCAGGGGAAACAGTTTAAAACACTGGAATAAGGGAGGATTTTTCTGGAAAAGAATACAAAAGCATTAAGAGACAGAAGCAAATATAGACAAATGATATTATATCAAACTAAAAAGTTTCTGCACAGTAGTAGCAAAATGAGAAGCTATGGAATTGGAGAAAAATACTTATAAAATGCACATGTACATTCATCAGCTTTCCCAACACTAGGACAAAATTCTTGACCCACAATCTAAAGGAGAAAAGGTTTAATTTGGTGCACAGTTTGGGGATTTAGTTTATGGCCAGCTATCTCCAAGGCAGACATGACATAACTGGAAGGCATAACAGAGACATCTGTTCATCAGTGGCATCTAAGAAGCAGGGGGAGGAAGAAAGGTCCTAGTACAAACACATCCTCTGGTCATACTCTTAACAACCCATCTTCAACCAGGCTTAAACTCCTACCTGCATTTTCTGCTATAAACTCATCAATGGATTTATCCACCGATGAGTGTATCAGTCCATGATCCAATTACTTTTCAAGTCCTCCACTCCAGTTTAGGAGGACATTTTAGATTCAAACCATAACAACACCTGAGAAGGAGTTAATACCTAGAAGGCATAAGGAACTCCAAAAACTGAAGACTGAACAAGTGAGTAATCAATGGAAAATTTAAGTATCAGACCTCATTAAACACTTCTCAGAATTGGCTAGCCATGGCCAACAGGCATCACAAAAGAGCTCAATGTCGCTTAACGATCAGGAAATGCAAATCACTCTTGTAGGAATGAGTGCTACAAAAAAAGATAACGAGCACTGGTGAGGGTGGAAAATAGGAACACTTTCATATGGTTGATGGGATGTACATTACTACAGCTATGGAGCTTGCTCAAAATTTATTAAAATAGTACTAGGATATTATCCAGCAATCCCACTTCTGGACACATGTCTAATGGGAATGAAAACAGTATATTGAAGAAATATCTGGATCCACATATTTATTGTAAGTAAAGAAAATGTGGGTCATATAAAAAAGAATTAAATGTTGTCATTTGCAAAAGCATAGGTTGAACTGGCAATAGGTATGTTGTGTGAAATAAGCTAGATAAAGAAATATAAGCCCTACATGATTTTGTCATATATATGCAATATTTGAAAGTCAATTTGATAGAAGTCAAAAGTTGATTGGTGATTATTTCAGGTTGGTGAGAAGGTTTGGAGAAACATGGAACACTAGATAGTAAGTTGTGGCTAGAGAAAAGCAAGAAGTATTCTTGTATTATTGCACACTATGTTGACCACAGATAGTGATATATTGCATGTTTCAAAAAGAATAGCACTGAATTTTTCACTATAAATAAGAGATAATCTTTGAAGTGATAGGTACATTTAACCTCATTATACAATATATGGATGCATCAAAAATCATATGGTTCACCATTAATATTTGCAATTTTTTTATTTTTATGTATCAGTTAAAAATAAATGCAATTTTTAAAAAAGATAGGCAGTGGAGCTCACTGGTTTACCCCCAGGCAACTCAGATCCCTGAGAAATGATAGAACGTGATTCTTGTGTTCGTGTGATGTTAAATTTGAAGTGGACTGTTAAGTGTTCATAGGTAAACAGAAAATATTTGAGTATCATGTAAGAGAATGCCATAACTCAGCCTCAAACATGGGGCCCTGACTCTGGAACTAAGACACGAACAATAAGAGGCTAATCTTTATTAGGAAACTTGAAAGTGGCTTGAGAAGTGTGTCATGAAGAACTTAAATAAACAAAAGAGAATAAACATGCTTTGGAAGTCGGGGTAAAGTCCACTTCCTTGTCTACTGAATGCAAATGGAATGCAGTGGAAGTAGCACTTGAATTCTGAGGCAAGGTCCTGCCTAGCTCTCTTTGAAAAATTTGCTCTTTTAAACTTCCATCCATCCTTGTTTCTTCAGTCTGCCTATCATGAAATGAGAGATGAACTAAAGAAGTAAGGCTAAAAATGGACTGTTAAATATAAAGAATCCAGGATTTGGCTTCAGAAATGAAGTGGTTTCTTTCCTGACCTCTCCAGATGGTAAACTACTATTCAAATCGGGAAATAGCTTTCAGGCAAAGATCAATCCAGGGGACTGTCAGGAAAACATGATTCAAAAGCATCTTTAAAACACTTCTTAAGATTTCAGAAAGATCTCAGATGGTGTCTCATATACTTTTTCAGATGAATAGATAGCCAATCTAAAGATCGGTAGAACATGAATTACAGTTTATTTTCATTACAATTTGATGTCTAATAGATTTTTGTGTATGGTCCTAAAAATTTTTTTAAAAACACTCAAAATATAGAAATTAGCTCAAAAATTTGTGTAAATAGCTTCCATTTAGTAGTGAACTTTAACAAGATTTACAGATGATCCAAAATATGTCAAAAATGCTGGTTTTGACAAAACACTGCCAGTTCTATGTAAAAGGGAAAGCAGTGCTATGAAATTAAGAGCCTGGGTACATCCAAATTCTCTAGGAAAGGAAATCAACAATGAACAAGTATTCAGCTTTGGCCAAGGTTGATATTTTAACAAATGGACAGACAGTTCAGAAAACAGAACAAGATTCAGTACACACTCCGTTATATACTTTTTTTTTTTTTTGGTGGTACTGGGGATTGAACTTGGGCCCTTGTGCATCCAAGGTTGATGCAGTACCACTTGAGCTAAATCCCCAGCCCTTTATACTATTTTTTAAAATCTGAAATTCACCTAAGCATATATTCCTAGTTCCTTGATTATTTAATTTAACCTGGTGCCTCTCAGTGTTATCCAGGGTAAAGGTGACTATTTTGTTTTTGTTGTTGTTAATGTGTTTTTAACATATATTTCTTAGTTTTTTTTATTTGCATCAAAGTATATGAGTAGTATATAAAGCCAAGAAAGGGGCTTTATTCCTAATTTGAAATGGAGCTGAAACAAAATGTTTGGGTTCATAGGTTTCCTGGGGGGTTAGCTAGTAAGAAGCAAATGATTTTATCTTGAAAGCCAACTCCCTTTTATATGTGCATAGATATTCAAAGAAATAGATCATGGGGTTAGTTGAAACCCTTTTCACTGGGAAAAGTTCCTTTCTTCCCATTGGGAAAAAAAGAGGGAGGATCTTCTTTCAAACCACCTACTTATCTGAAATGTGAACAGATTAAAGAAATTTGATTGTAAATACTTAGCGGCCAGCAAGAAGAGTTGATTAGCTTAGCTGGAAAATCTGTTTATACCAAGATTTTTTTAAAAAAAAAATCTACCTTCTATGTGGACAAAAGGAGACGAATTTAGAGAGAGGCAAAAGACTAAAGAAGAAAAATAGAAAGGAGTTAGCTTTCTACAGTGTATCCTGGCAAGAATGTGTGGACATCCCGTGGGTAACATAGACATATGGAACATTCACCCACCTTGCTGATGTACTATCACAGGAGAGATTCCATTAGAAAACAATAAGGAGTGTACAGAGAGGGGTTTGGTAAAGGAAAAATGGGAAAGAGGTAAGAGGCCACATCCACACTGTAGGAGTAGATGACATACTGCTACTTTCTCCTGTGTAACTCACTGTCCCCTCCCTTGAATGCACAAGTAACTATGTGCCCAGCACAATGCATTTGCCACATAGAGGATTTACAATCCAAGGTAGTCAGATAAACAGAAGCAGTGACAACCATTGTACTACCTGACCCTTTATGACGAACACTGTTGGTTCTCTGGTCTAAAAACTTGATCTGCCATGATAACAATAATGAAAATATTGCAGTAGATATTTTAATAGCAGATAAATTATGTTTCCAGGTAAAGAGTATTTCCAGGGAAATGGAGAGCCATCTAATAATGATAAATTAGACAATTTATCAAGAAAACACAAAAGTTCTATTAATTTATCTAGTAATGATTTTAAATTATATAAGGAAAATTTCACAGCCCTGCATAGAGAAAAAGAATGTCTCCAAAAATTGGAAATTTTAACTTTTCCTCAGCAGCTGATAGAACACATAAATAGAAAATTAGTAAAAGTTTTGAAAACATAAACGACACTGTGAACTAAGTTGATCTAATTGGTATTTATGGAACACTCCATCCAGCAGCATGGAATAGGTATCTTTTCTCACTGCATGCAATTTTTTTTTTCAAAATACATTATATTCCAGGCCATAAAACAAGTCTCAGTAAATGTAACATGGGGGGGGGACCTTGTAATAGTTCAAAATTTTACCTCTGATTAAAACGAAAAAAATGTATCAATTAACAAGAGTTAGGTGTAGAGGTGCAGGCCTGTAATCCCAGCAGCCAGGAGGCTGAGACAGCACATTGCTGCCAGTTTGAGGCTAGCCTGGGCAACATAGTGAGTTTAAGGCCCGTCTGATGACCTGTGTGTGCAAGGGCAGGGGTACATTCCTTAAGCATAATATCAAATAAAAGAGAATAGGAACAAGACTATTCACCATACTGTGTTGTTCCTTTCATATAAAGTTTTTGAGAACCTCTAGCTAGAAGTGTTTTTAATAATCCTTATATTAATCCTTATATTTAAATAATCTGATTTGGCATAAAGAATACTGTATAGAATTTTCTGATGTTCTGAGTAAGTTTCAAATCCTAAATATGTGTACAGTGAAGACCACGAAGGTTTGCAGTAGAAGTGGTCTCCAGTGTCCTTCTGACCACTGACAGCCCCTATTCACTCCTCTCAAAGCGCACAGTGGAAGGACAAGGAGACATCAGGACGATGGTTCCCTCTGGACAAGCTGAAGAGCCCTGTATCCTGTCGCCGTGGGTTGGAGCTTTGAGATTCAGCGTGGATTACTTTTGCTGTTTCTTTCGTCAGTTTTTAAATCCTCCTTTACTTTCTGCAGATGCATAATTTGAGAGACAGTTTGGCCCAATCTGAATCAGTGGTAAGAGTCCTAACTCTCTCAAGATGGCCTGTGTGTGTCTATAAGTTGTAAATGTGGCGAGTTGCAAGCACCCACGGATTGGTGGGAAGACTGCAGGGCGCGGTTTTAGACGCTTTTAGACAGTTTTGGACGCTTCCCCAGAGGCGTTCAAGTCAGTGGGAGAAGGGCCGGGAGTCCCTCTGCCCAGGTTCCTGTCTGGCCGCTCCAGGGAAGTCACGGTCCAGCGCTGAAACGGTGGTTTAAAAGAAGCTAAAATTTGTCAGCGAGGGAACGACGCGTTTGCTCAGCACCGAGAGCTGGCACGGCAAACACTTCTCTGTGGTGACTTAAGTGCTTACTGGGTGATTTAGATCACTTCTCTGGCATGGGTCAGATGGCGTATTAACGCGGGATACAACGCTTCCCCTCCGCAGGCTACGGCTCTGTGCGATATTGGCACCACTGTGAGCTTCATTAACCCTACAGCGCGCCCCCGCCCGCTCTCGGCTCCCTCCCGCAGGCTGCAGGCAGGAACCCAGGAGTAATCTGATTACCTCCGACCCACTGTGGCCGCGTGGAATGGCGCTGACTGCAGAGTGGAACACAATTACAGTCTTTTGAGATTCAATTAGAAAGCTGCTGGTGGAGCTTCGTTCAGAAATCTAAAGCTGGCTCCAGTCACCCCTCATGCGCCGCACGTTTCTTTAAGAGCCCGTAGTAAATAATGAGTTTAAAAAGCTTCACCTGTTTCCCACGCCTTTTTAGAATTTGTCGTCCTGATGTGCGAAATAAACCAAGTTCGCAGACAGTAACTGTTTCTACAGGCTCAACGCGGGATACCTTTTGCCTTCTCTTTAAGGAAAACTCCACTTATCTCTTCCATAGAATTATTCTGCTCTTAGGTTTCTTGGTGAATGCACATTAAAAATAAATGCTATTGTGCACAGGCTAATTGTCCTTTAAATAAAACCCGAGTTTAAGAAAAATTAAGCTTCTCTTTTGAAGTAACAGAATCAAGACAAATATATTCTAGACTAATTGTGTCGTTATGTGATGTGTCATAATCATCAACTGTGCTAAACACATATCTATAAAATGTCATTCCTTGCTGGATGGCAATTGAGACACCTAATTATCCACTGTAAAGGAAAAAGTTTTAAAATGAATTTTTTTGTTTTTTTTGTTTGTTTGTTTCTTTGAAACAGGGTCACACTTTGTAGTTCAGGCTGGCCTTGAGCTCACTACGTAGCTCAGGCAAGCCTCGAACTCAGCAATCCTCCTGTCTCTACCTCCCGAATGCTGGGATTACAGGTGTGAGCCACAACACCTGGTTTAAAATGTATTTTTGGGGGCCGGAGGGTTAGCTCAGTGGTTCCGGCGCCTGCCTCCCAAGAGCAAAGACCTGAGTTCAATCCCCGGTAACCACATATAATGCTGGGCGTGGAGACACGCCCACCAACAATCAACACCACATACCACAATGCCGGACGTGGTGGCTCACGCCTGTAATCCCAGCACTCGGGAGGCAGAGACAGGAGGATTGCTGGGTTCGTGGCGGCTTGCCTGGGCACCATAGTGAGCTCAGGGCCAGCCTGAACTACAAAGCGAGACCCTGTCTCAAAAGCAAAAAAAAAAAAAAAAGTATTTTTGGGAGAAATATTACGTTAGTAAGAAGTTTCAAGTATTTAAAATGTATTTGATAATGAAATATTTGCGTATTATATCATTTTTTGTCTCCAGACTTGATTCATTTTATTTGCTGTAAAATTTGCTTTGGGTTTTGTTTTTGCTCCTGACAATTATAAAATGAATATGAATTTGGAGTAAGACTGGAGTTTAGTTTTATCATAATCTATGTGACCATGAACATTATTTAGGTTTTTTTAAACTATATTTTTTCTTCTTTGAAAATGAGAGTAACAATACTTCCGTTGGTGTTATAATAAGTAACATGGGCCCAGGATGTAGTGAATACAGAATATGCTCTTTGCTCTCCTTTCTTACCTGATTTCTAGATGCCACTGTTTTATATTTTAAGTATTCATTTGTTACGCCATTCAACTTGAGGGACCATTAGCAAATGTTGGAATGCGTTGCTTTTAGACCTTTAATTCGTGAGTTTTGGCAAGTTACAGCTACATTTAAATTAGTATAAGATTTTCACTTGATGTTCAATGTCCTTTCTTTAGAGAAAGTGTAAAAGTACAATCAATGGTTGTATTCAAATTCCTGAAAACTCAAGCTAAATCTTCAAATGACAGGTTTTTTTTTTTTAACCTCTGTGAGGTGAATGTGTAAAGAGCTTTAAAAATGTAGCCTTTTCAAATCTGTAAGTTCAATCATTACAAATGTTCAAAGGATAGGAAGACGAATTTCCATTTGAGTCTCTAAGTGAACAGTTAGTAAACTGCTGAATAATAAACACCTTCTGGGTGATGAAAGACATGGCCAGGGAACTGCCTTTCCTCCTTCGAGTGGGCAGACTGTCATGTGTTTGGTGACCCCCTTCCCTGGTATAGACTAGTCCGACTAGTCTGCTTTTGATAACTAATGGTATGAGTCATCATGCCACCCTTGAGTATCCATGAGTCAGAGGACTTGCTGAGGCTTAGCTGTCAGAGTAATTTAACCGGATTTGGATTTATCTATCTGTGGTCCAATGTGACACACTTCACTTTATTATAATCCATAATGCCATAATGAGTCACACTGTGTCAAGAAACTGGCCAGGCTCTGCATTCATTATTAATCACCAAGGCTTTAGGGACAGTTTTCCAAAGTTTCACTAACACTTAAATGCTAGATTTCTTTAACTGTAATTGACTATCGCTGGGTCACTGATGTAGGAAAAATGAAGGGAGGTCTGAGATTCTGAAGTGACTTGTGTTAAATGTGACCTGCTCTTTAGAGACTAACCCTGACAGCGCCATAGGTATGGACGTGGCTGAAGAGTAGAAAGCTGCACACCATATTTCTCATTCTTGTTCTTTGCTTGACCCTTCTCACATCAATGCCACCACTGCAGAGTCTAGGCCAATAATAATTCAAATGAGGGAAATGGGAAGTTTTATGCAGTTGATGTAAGTTTTTTCAAAGCATCTGATAAAATATACTCTTCAAAAACCACAGAAGATCAATTTGTGAACTCACTGATGAACATGACTTGTGACTTTCATAGAGGGACTCAAATCTTCCTTTTGTTTGTTTTCCATTTTATTTTCGTTCTAACCTTACAGTAAAATAATCAACAGATTTGGCAACAAATTGGCATCCTCACTTGATTTCATATTCTCCTGTGTTTCACCTCTTCCTCTATCCTTGCCCTTTGTCCCTGCCTTCAGCACCTCTCTCCCTGCTTCCAAACTCACCCAGACCAGTTCTTCCTGTCAAGGCGTTATCTCCTTCTCAGGCCCAGCTCTTTTGAAAACCCCACAACTGCCTCCAATAGCCTTTGTCTGTTTGTTTTCTCTGTGGCCAATCTGAACACACATAGTAGTGTGTGTGTTTTACAATATAAGCTGAGGATGGCTCTGAAATTTTGCTTTTCCCATTTTAGCTGGCTTTTTGTTTTTTTTTGAAACAGGGTCTCACTTTGTAGTTCAGGCTGTCCCTGAGTTCACTATGTAGCCCAGGCAAGCCTCGAACTCAGCAATCCTCCTGCCTCTGCCTCCCTTGAGTGCTGGGATTCCAAGCGTGAGCCACCTGACCTGGCATTGTGGTGTGTGGTACTGATTGCTGGTGGGCATAAGTCACCACGTCTGGCATTGTGATACATGGTGACCAGGGATGGAATTCAGAACTTTGTGCTGCAATGCAGATGCTGGAACCACTGAGCTAAATCCCTAGCCCTGGAATAATATTTTAAAATAAAGGTTAAACTGACTTTCAAAAATTTTAACAATTACATATTTATTTTAATATATGTATTTGAAAATAAAGCAAACATGACTTTACAGGTTTATTGTTTGATTTAACAAAAACCTGTAATTCTAAACAATTTTAAGTGCATTCTTAACTAAATGATAGTATAGGTGATGTATGGATAGGGAAAAAAATGTAAAGATGCTATTCAAATGAATAAAGTTGAGAAAATGCTATTTTTTACTATAATGCTTAATAGTTCTGCCAACTGCCCTTTGAGAGACTCCACACTATATTTAATTCGCACAGTATTTATCCTTCTGTGCTACCTGCCCCAGCTAACATGTTCACGGTGCACTACTGCAGGCTTAAACCCTATGTAAGTGATGCCCACTTCATAAAACCTTTCCCTTTTTAAGATCATGTGTACATTGATGTGGCCCTGAATATCTGCTCTGTACATATTTGTTAATGGGCCTCTTGCTGGCTATTTACCTCATGGTTAAAGATTCCTGTCTTTACTTCTCTCACTGGCATTCTTCCTTGTAGCGCTTGGCTTAAACATACGAACTCGGTAGAAAGGCGACACAGGGAAAAGTGATGGCTATTTTCATGCATCAACTTGACTGGGCCACAAATGTCTGGATAAGTGGTAAAGCGTTATTTTCAGTGTGTGAGGTGGATGTATGAAATAGATTAGCATATGAATTAGTACACTAAGAGGTTCATAGACTAGGGAAGAAAATCACTCTTACAACATGGGCTGGCATTATTTAATCCACAGAGGGACTGAAGAGAAGAAAAAGCCAGAAGAAGACCAAATATGCTCTTCCTGAAGCTGTGTCACCTGTTTTCTCATGTCTTTAGAGATCATCATTTTTGGTTCTTAAGATTTGGGCTTAGACTGCAATGACACTGCTTGCTTTCCTGGCCTTTCAGACTGTGGAAGGCATGGTGTGGGGCTTTTTGATTAGATGGTTATCTAAGACAATCCTTCATAATCTCTCTTCCTCTCTCCATATGTATAAAGTGGTACCTGAGTTCAAGAGGACCAAATCAAATTCATTTGGTTAGGTTCAATGTTAACTTTATGCAGAAGTTTGATTTGATTCTCATTCTTGTCCAGTTTAGTTTGTGGTCAGAATTACGGAAGGAATTAATTTTGTGAACCAATATATATCTATAATAGATTTTTTTTTCCTGTCCATTCCTTTTCTTGGTGGAATTTAAATTTGGAAAGCAGGTCAGAGAGACTCGGGTTCAGGTTCTACCACCAGTAAATTATTACCTGTGGCACCTCAAAATTTGTGTCTCTGTGAAGATTATAACATAAAATATAAATGTAACATAAGTATTACATCTTTCCATAGATTCAATATTTATTTGTTTCTAGCCCAATAAATCTTTCTGAATAAAAATTGCACAGAAAAGATTGAACATTGTATCAATTTATGTAAACCTCATTCCTAATCGTTACATGCCTTTGAATAAATTTGAACATTATTCCTATAAACAATATTTATTCAAAGTATCTATTTGCCCAAATATTCATAGATTTATATTAGTCAATAATTTTTATTGGATATATAGGACTGAATAGCAATTTAATTAGTATAATATAAGGCATCAAACTGAGGATCTTGCACTTGCCAGGCAGACACTGTGAAAATTAGGTAAATCCTTGGGGCTGAGAAAAAAATTTTTTTTTTTTTTTGAGACAAGGTCTCACCTTGTACTTCAAACTGGCCCTGAACTCACTAAGTAGCATAGGCAAACCAGGAACTCAGCAATTCTCCTGCTTCTGCCTCCCGAGTGCTGGGATTACAGGAGAGAGCCACCATGCCTGGCACTGTGGTATGTGGTACTGATTGCTGGTGGGTGTGACTCACCATGACTGACATTGTTGTATGTGGTTACTGGATCCAACTCAGGACCTTGCACTTGCTAGGCAGGTGCCAGAACCACTGAGCTAAATCTCTGGTCCAGAATTTTTTAAAGTATGAAGAGAGAGAGACAGAGAGAGAGAGAGAGAGAGAGAGAGAGAGAGAGAGTTCTAATTTGTTCCAGTATAATAGTCTAGGGGTTACAATTTGGACCCAGTATGCACAGGCAGCATCATCAGTGCTCTGTCCATCTCTCTCCAGCTCCTCCTTCCCTCTGTGGTTTCATCTGCAGGCAGTCTGACTCCAGTGTCAGGAAGAATCTAAGTGGAGGCAGAAAGACCAGAAACAACACTGGGTTCATTGAACACTTTCTGTACTCTCTAGGAGTCTCCCCAGGTGGAAGCCTTTCTTTCAGCATGCACACAAATATCCAAGGCTTCCTTCCCAAGGCTCTTATTCTGACATGCACCTACCCTGAAGTCATCAGCGTGTCCAAGATTCTGGGTCAGTCTGGTCATTCTGATTACTTCTCTGGCACTAGTTTTGATTAGTGTGAGGTGCCCTGACTAAAGGAGTG
The DNA here is from genome assembly GCA_004025085.1 of Thryonomys swinderianus. NCBI lineage: Eukaryota > Metazoa > Chordata > Mammalia > Rodentia > Thryonomyidae > Thryonomys > Thryonomys swinderianus. The sequence goes on along the minus strand of PVIC010012731.1, from coordinate 21,232 downwards.
GTGTAGTGTGTCTGAAGAGAAATGAGGGAGAGTGTGTGTGCAAGTACTCAGGGACGTGTGATGGATGCTCTTGGTACCTCAGTTGTGCTCCAGGACCACACGAGTTGCACCCTATAGCAAACACTATGATCTCTACAGGGCTAACTCTTGACCAAGATGCAGGGTAAGCAGGATGTGAAGCAGATTTCATGTTCTTGAGAAATGATGGGTGTTGGTAGGGGATACATATGGCATTTCTTAGTAGGGCTGAACCTGATTAAATGCCATTTATTGACCTCTTTCTCTTCTCTACTTTTTGGGATCCTTCTCCCTAGGATATGTTTCTAAAATTGATTTTATTGGTACATTTTATATATATACATTATGGTCACATTCAACATTGAGAATTTGTACCTGTACATGACACATCTGGATTCTCAGTTTTTCCCATTCCCCTGACCTCTCCCCAACCCCCCAATCTCCTATATACATAAACTTTTGTTTCCTTTTTTTAATGATCAATTTTTTTATTTCCCTTCTTTATTTTCCCTTACCTCCTCCCTTTTCTTTTCTCCTTTGAATGTATTTTTTCCTATTTCACAATACCTATCATACACTTCAAAACTCATTTACACCTTCAGTTTCTCATACTTGAGAAATGATATGGTATTTATGTCCTATTTATTTATGATTATGGCCTCAAGGTAATAGGATATAATGTCCTAGGTTGTTTTCTTGTATTTCCCAATGTCAAGATCTGCTTTGTGGGGAACTCAGATTCCAGTAGCCCCAGGAACATGATTTATAAATCTTTAATCGGTCACATAGTTTTATGGGTAGAATTTTTTCATTGCAGTTAATTTCATGAAGACTAAATAATTACATTGGCATGAGTGTGATACTTGTTGGTGATATGTGAAAGTAAAGAAAAAAATTTTCTAGATATGCAAGCATCTTAATAAAGACTAAGCAGGAAGACAAGCAACAGTAGTGGTAGGATTTTTTCTCATCTTTCATTCCAACTGGAAATATCTGCCTCTGTTTTCATTTTCAGGGCTATCTGAGGTCTATGAAAGCAGTTTAAACCAGGTTTGAAAACACTTGGCTCAAATATAAATTCAGTTTTTCAAATCTGATGCAAAAAGAAACATAATGATACTAATCATTTTAATGTGTCAGTTGGCAACACAGTTTACCATTTGATTCAATAGATCTCTACAGTTAGACATGTTGAAATACAAAATAAACTTGTACATATATATCGGTGAGTATTTTTATCAATCATGGACTCATTACACATAGAGAACATAGTGTCAATTCTCAAGATATGTTTAATCAAGGCAAAAAAGATTCAGTAGAGTACAAAGAATCTAACAATGTGTATGAAGTTTAGTAGAATGAAACTCTTTGAGAGGTTAGAGTTGAAAATTAAAATAGTAAAGGGAAGGAGGGCCAACGTGAGGATAGAATAATGGGGAAAACACAGAATATGTTCTGGCAGATACTAAGTTGGTGGTTTTAGCCAATAAAGCTTAATTAAGAACGGCCTTCTCCAGATGTCCCTTACTTATGCAATGTGCATACTGGGGATTCTGAAATGCTGCTTCTCTGTTATTTGCATTTGAATTCCGAGAAGGGATGAAAGGGGACTGCACCATGAGCCTGAATGAAAGAAATCATGTCAAAGATTTAGGGTAATGTTACGAGGTCTGTGACCTCATTGATAGCTCTATCCAGGTCCCCTTTGCAAAGTTTCCTATGTCTTAATGTTGGAGTATCCATTTTAGTTTTTTTTTTTTTTTTTGAGACAGGGTCTTGCTTTGTAGTTCAGACTGGCCCTGAGCTCACCATGTAACCCAGGTAAGCCTCGAACTCAGCAATCTTCCTATCTCTGCCTCCTGAGTGCTGGGATTTCTAGGTCATTTTTAACAGGGTAACCTACAGCCAACATGATTTCATTGACTTTAAGTATGATCTTTTTCTTGTTGACTCCGAGTTAGCTCCTCAGTCCATAGCATCCACATGAGATACAAAGTGAGTTTATATGTCTGGTAGACACCTCCAATTTAACATATCTAGGGCTGGATTTCTCTTCTACATAAAATTTAATTGATGGCAACTAGTCTTTCTAGTTGCTTAGTCTCAAAATCTGAGTCATTTAAAAATCTTCTTTTCTTACATAAATATACATTCAACCAAATGTGAAATTCTTTGGCTCTCACTTCAACATATATGCATGCAGATCACTTCTCATTGCTACCATCCATGGCCAAGCTGTCATCACCCCCTAGTCACTGTATTAGTCATCTCGCAGGAGACATTCAGCTTGGTTTCACCTTGAGACTATCGGTGATCTTTTTATAGCCTAGGTAACTGATACAGCTTCTCTGTTCAAAGCCCCACAAAGATTCTCCCAGAGGAAAAATGAAATCTTCAAGGTCGCCTTTAAGGGCCCATGTGATGTGGCTTCATGTCATATCTCTCACTGCTCCTTTCTTGAGCAGCTTGCTGGGTCCCATATAAGGAACTTCTGCTCATGTGTTCTGCCCTGTTTTTCAGGTTCTTGTTCCACCTATTTGCTTTTCTTTTCGTCTCTGCTCCTTCAGCTCTGCATCCAAATACCCTCCAGCAAGGCCCATTTTATTTCTTTATCTTGCCTCTGCCTGTAGCATACCAGCCAAAGTGGCATCCTCCTTCCTGGAGTTAGCATTTTCTTACATTAGGTCTTCCTACAGTTACCTTCTGCTACATTACCATTTACCTACATTACTCTTATATTTCCTTTTTAATAGGACTTATGAACTTCTAACTTATATCACTTGCCTTGTAGTGATCTACTGGTCACCATCTATCTTGATGGAATATAAGCTGCATGCTGGCAGAGCTCTCCCTGCATTTTATTCCCTGCTGCTTCCTTTATTAATTCTCTATTGCAAAGTAATAAATTACCAACAAATGTGCTGCCTTAGAACAGCACATGCTTCTTAGCTCATAGTTCTCTATGGGTTAGGAGTCTGGCATGGCATAAGTGGGTTTTCTATATAGTCTCACTTTAAGGCATTGGCCAAGGTAAGCTCTTATCTGAAGGCCCTAGGGAAAAATTCACTTCCAAGCTTTTAACCTTGTTGTAAGAAGTTCAGTTCCTTGCAGATGTAGTGCTGAGGTTCCTTCATCACTGGCTGTCAGCCAGAGTCTTTCTGTAGCTCTTACAGGCCTCTTGCATTCCTTCTTACATGTAGTTCTTCCGTCTTCCAGCCTGCAATGGAGCATTGAATTATCCTCACATTTTGAAACTTTCCAACTTTCCCTTTTATTCGAGTTTCTGATTTTAAAGGGTCAGGGTGCACCTGAACATTCTAACACAACCTGCCTTTTCAAGGTCAACTGACTGGTAACATTAATTGCATCTGCGAAATCCCTTTTACCGTGTAACCTAATATATTCGCAAGAGTAACAGCAAGGGATGAAGTTCATGAGAGCTACAATTCTGCTACTATGTTTCCCAGGCTCCAAGCACTAGGCCTCCTTCGCACATCATATAGATGCATGAACAAGCAGCAGGACACTGGGAGTGGAAATTTTATTTGCGAAAAGTTGGCTATTTCCCCATGTATTTGGAATGTTTTGAGTCCTTCCAATGTGTGTGTTTAAGGATGTAAAGAAGTGCTTGTGTTTGTTTTCATCTTAGAAGGGGGAAGGCTCAGGCAATGGGAGAGGGTGGAAAAGAGAGAAGATGGAGAGCAAGAGAAGGCCAAGGTTGGGTGAGAGTCGACGACTGCCTCATGCCATACGCGTGGAAGCCACTGACATTCTGTTTCATACAAGCTAGACGTAGAGATTGTCCATCTCGGCTAATATTGTCGGTCCCAGGACTCTCACTGCTGTGTGCCAGATGTGGTTGTCCAGGCTCTTGGAGCTGTAATTGCTTCACAAGCCACACACCTTGAGATTCGCATGCACCTACAAACACATATTTTGTGTGTAATATTTCTGCTAGGTGCAGCATGTTCACAAGACTGCTAGGAAATGAAGCTGGGGATGGAATCCAAGGGTTTTCCTCTTTTTTGGCAATAATGTTTTATCATTTCATCTTTATTAGATCTGAACATAAGTATTTGAATTTAAATGTAAAAAATTACTTCATTTCCTACATGAATGCTTCAACTCCATAGGGAAATTGATTTGGCAGTTATGATGATGTTTGACTATCAGAAAACTTTAGATTAATTAAGAATGATAAATTGTCATTTTTTAGTCTTATGTTTGGCTTTACTCAACCATGGGTATGATGCCAGTTTAGAACTTACCAGAGTGAAATTTCAGAACTCATATTCAAAGTACAGAGGTCCAGCTGGCCAGTCTTCTCACTTAGCATCCACATTTGGCTCTTTCAACCGGCTTTCTGGGACAATCCTTCCCCTGATTGAGATGACAGCATTGGGTGCCCTCCAGAATTATCATTCTAAATGCCCCTTTTACTTTCTGATGAAGTTATGCTAGAAAAGAAAAGCTTCATGTTAGGAACCCATAAAATTAAAAATCAGAATTTTGATTTCTCTCTCTAATTTTGTCATTTCTTCCACTACTTCTTAATCATCAAGGTATTCAACAAATCTGTGTTCCTAAGAAGAGTCATGATATGCATTTAAGATAATGGTTTCAATGTATTTGGTCCTTCGGCTGGGTGAGGTGAGAACAGTTTTAGGAGATAAGGAAAGTACTCTTTGATAGATATGAGGCATAGTAAACTATTGTCTTCAGACTACAGTTAACTGCAAGTTAAGAATGTTTTTGCATTTTAAAATTTTATTTTATTGGGCCAGAGATTTAGCTCAGTGGTTCTGGCACCTGCCTCGCAAGTGCAAGGTCCTGAGTTCGATCTCGGTAACCATGTACAGTGCTGGGTGTGGTGACTCACACCCACCAGCCATCAATACCACATACCACAAAGCCAAGCGTGGTGGCTCACGCCTGTCATCCCAGCACTTGGGAGGCAGAGGCAGGAGGATTGCTGAGTTCCAGGCTTGCCTGGGCTACATAGTGAGCTCAGAGCCAGCCTGAACTACAAAGCAAAACCCTGTCTCAAAAAAAATATATTATTTTATTATTACATGTGCAGAGTATATAGTATTTGTATTCTTTGTGGGGAGTGTGTACACGTACACAGCACATCTTAATTCATTCTTTCAACCCCTTTTCTTTCTCTCAACCCCTTTCTTTCCCTCCCTCCCTCTTCCACTCATCTGCTGATTTCCTTCCTTTTTTTGTATATGTTTGCAGTACAAAGTTTTCGGAAAACAAAAGAAAAAATATTTATGATATGTGAAAATTATATGAAATGTGTGTGCTTATGAATAAAGTTTTGTTTAGACACAGTAATGCATGTCCATTTCTGTGTTGTCAGTTTTCACACTAATAGAGCTAAGTAGTGGCAACACAGACAGTTGTGACTTGCAAGGCCTAAAATATTTGTTCTTGCCCTTTGCAGAAAATAATTTTTCTAGTCTCTGGTCTCTGTAAAAGGATTAAGAAAAACGGTTGAACCCCTCATTGAGTTTTTAGGACCTGAGACACAATACCTAATGTTATGGCACTAGCTTGTAAGGCATGATAGGAGATAAGGCTTAAGAGTTTGTAGCCTGTGCTGGTAGGTGGTTAGAAGGAATAGGAGGAAACAACACACACAGCAGTCTAAAGAGAAGGGGGAACTGTGGCAGGGACTCAACACTGACAATATGGGTAACACTTGCTCCAGCACAGGTAATCTGAGTTCCATACTAAAGTAGTATCAGTTGTTATTGGAATTCTTGGAGTTATGAGTGATAGAAACTCTACTCTCATGTGAACCCCAAGGGAATGTATTAGCTTAATTGCCAGGTTTCAGGGGCTCTAGCTCATACTCCAAGCTCTGCTGGGCTGTACAGCTTCACTTTGTCTGCAGACCTTGAGAGAGTCTTACTGAGGGTTTTGGTTGACTTAATAGGATTCATCTGTTCCTTCCTACAGCACCTCATGAAGGTGAGACGACACTGAAAATTCTGATTAGCAAATCTGTGTGACTACATGCGATGGTTTGGGGATAGATCATTTCTATTACCAGAAAAGTGGACATGATTCTAGAAAAAGAGAAGAAAGTTCTACTTCATTCAAAGATGCTTGAGAATGGCCCTGGTATGGCTGGCATCTCTGGGCAGCTTAAGCAGCATTCATCATAGGTAGATAGTAGCTTAGTAGTTAGGTGAGTAAAAAACTGAGCATGGCTAAGTGTGGTGAGGCACATCTGTAATCCCAGAACTTAGAAGGCTGAGGCAGGATGGTCACTGTGAGGTCAAGGCCAACCTTATTTACATAGTGAATTCAAGGCCATCCTGAACTGTATAGAGAGACCTTGTTTCAATAAATTAAGAAAATTAAAAAAAAAAACAGTCCTGAGCATAAACTAGAGACTATGTACATGTTGCCAACTGCTTCTTGTGCGGACTGACACTGAATGAGGACAAAAAGCCTGGCCTGTGGCCTAAAGTCACAAGGGAGCCTTTCCATGGTGTAGTCTGTTATATTGGCCCGAGAAATCAAAGGACATATAACTAGCTATAATTTGATGAAGATTAAGTGTTATAACTATACGGTGAGATCTTAGAATGTTTGACAGAGAATGCACTTGAGTTGGAGCTTCAAGAAGAGTTACATAAAAAGAGTAACAACTTAATCAGGAAGCATCACTAGTCTTTCCCCTGCAGAGGGATGTGGAGTTGAGAGAGGAAGTGGAAAATGGTTCAGTGTGGTATTGATTGAAATATTTACTCCATTCAGGCACTAAGCTAGGTGCTGATAGTTTTCTTATCTGATCTGATGTATAATATAACCCATCACACATAAAATTAGAAGTTTGGGTCCTCAAAAAAGGAATGTAGGACGATGCCTAAGATTTCTTATGGAAGCATGTGGGTAGAGAGTGATATTTTCAATGGCAGCAGAGGTCAGATAAAAAGGTGCATGATTAATAGGAAAGGTAAGAGTTCAGTTTTGCAAAGTTTTTGTTCACAACACCTATGTGATGATAAGTGCTCATATTTAATTAGTAGCTGGAAATATAGATCTAGAGCCCAGAAAATTAGACTGGGAATTTCCCATCTATTCTTCTTCAGGTGTTCTCAGAAGCTTGGAAGAAACTACTGCAATTGCTTATCATGAAATCTGGGAATTTCTCTATACGCATAATCAAACCATGAATTTTTTACTATTAGCTGTCCTGACTGCTCTTGCACTCTGTTTTTGTGTGTAGGTATTTCAGGACAATCTCATTGTGGATCTGAACAATAGTTTTTTCACTAGCTACTTAGGGTGTAGCTGCAAATCTTGGTTTAGACCTTGGATTTAGCAGCCTAGTGTTTGATTGGCTTCTGAGCTGAACTCTGGTCTCCTGAGTTTCTAAGTTAAGATTTGAATAGTGCCTCAATCAGTAGCAAGGAGAGAACAACTCTTCCCTTTTCCCATGCTGCAGATTCTGGGGTTGTACTACAGCTGTTTTTGTTTTTTATTTTGTTTTGTTTTGGTTTTTGAGACAGGGTCTTGCTGTGTAGTTCAGGCTGGCCCTGAGCTCACTATGTAGCCCAGGTTAGCCTGGAACTCATAGCAATCTTCCTGCCTCTGCCTTCTGAGCCCTGGGATTACAGGCACCAGGCACCATACCCGACATTGTGGTATGTGGTACTGATTGCTGGTGGGTGTGAGTCACCATGCCTGGCATTGTGGTATGTGGGTTACTGGGGATGAAACTCTGGATTTTGAGCTTGCCAGGCAGATGCTGGAACCACTAAGGTAAATCCATGGCCCTGTACTACAGTTGTAAATAGTCAGAATCTTTGGGAAAAAAATCCAGAGTCTCTTTTTCTTTTCTTTTTTATATACCATGATGATTTTTGTTATACCTTTAAATTTGTGAGTGAAATTAAAGCAAGAAGAAAAGAAATTTACAATGGAAATGAGATTAAAAAAAAAAGTGTTGTGTCAGGCGTGGTGGCTCATGTCTGTAATTCCAGCATCTGGGAGGCAGCAGCAGGAGGATTGCTTCGTAGTGAGCTCAGGGCAGCCTGAACTACAAAGACAAACCTTGTTTTAAAAAATGAAAAAAAAAGTGGATTGGAAAAGTTAATATTTTTATATCATACTTTTCATATATATATGTATATATATATACATATATATATATATTTTGAGACAGAATCTCGCTTTGTAGTCCAGACTGGCTCTGAGCTTACTATGTAGCTCAGGCAAGCCTCGAACTCAGCAGTCCTCCTGCCTCTGCCTCCTGAGTGCTGGGATTACAGGCTTGAGCCACTGGGCCCAGCATTTGTGTTACGTGGTACTCATTGCCAGTGGTTGTGAGCCACTATGCCCGGTATTGTTGTGTGTGGTTACTGGGGATCGAACGACGGACCTTGTGCTTGCTAGGCAGGTGCCAGAACCACTGAGCTAAATCTCCAGCCCCTGAAATATATATTAACTAGACAATAACTTAAAAATAACTAACATATAAATATGAAAACAAATTCACCTGTAATTCCACATTCAAAAAGACTGTTGAAGTTAACATATTGGTAAATGACTAATCTTAAGTATTTATTTATTTATTCATTTATTTTGCAGTACCAGGGATCAAACTCAGGCCCTTATGCTTGCAGAGTAGGCACAATACCACATGAGCTAGATTCCTGGCCTTGATCATTCACTTTTAAAAGATATATTTTTTCTTACTATGCATATAAAAATATGAGCTTGACCTTCGTAGAGCTTGTTGTCAATTCTTATCCCTTGGTGTTTACAGACATTTTTGAACTTTGTTTAACTTCTTCAGAAATATTATATGAGTAAGTGTATATCTTCCTTCCTAGTTTATGGGTATATTTTTATGTATTTGTACATAATCTGGTAATGTTGACTATTTCTATTTGTCTGTAATCATACCTGTCCATCCTTGGTAATGGACTCCTTGTTTTTTCATCTTTGTTTTTCTGAGGACTAAGGCCACCTGAGACCCTACCTGAGGTGCACAATTTATGACATCAAGAACAGGTATAACAGCATAATGGTAGGAGCTAAAACCAGGTTGAGAATCAAAGGGAACTGAATAAAGTTGTGAATGAAAATGTAAATTACTCTTTCAAAAAATATGGGCAAAGAAGAGTGAAAAAAAACTTCTTAAACAGAAAGAAAATGATGAAATTGTTTTTGGGAAAGATGCTTGACTAAATTTGTTGTTGAGAATGAGAAGGGGGAGGGGAAGTTTGAAACTATCAAAAGAAAGAATTCTTGTAAAGCAAGTTTCTAGTGACAGGGAAGGACCAGATCTTGGGCAGACAGAAGTATTGTTTGGAAAGAACAGATACAGAGCTTTGCCTCAAAGAATAGGGACAAATGTATGGCTGAGTGTTCGGGGATGAGCCTGAATCACTTTGATGCGTTCTCACTTAACAACATGACTGGCGTGGGGAGCGAGGCCTTCTGCCAAGGAAAAAAGCCAGGAGTACAGAAGAGAGTGCGCGGGTGTTGTGACAGACATGGCAGTGTGGGAAAAGGAAAGTGAAGGACTAGGTGAAGGGAAAAGGGACGCGGAAGATGAAAATAACAAATTGTAACAAAACTCAACCTGCGATGCCTCATGGGCAAAAGATGGTTTAAAACTGAAGACTACACTGATCCTGGTTTAACAAGATAGATGAACTGAAAGACAGATGGCACTGTGTTTTGTACCCATTCATCTAGATTATTCTAGTGACAGAATCTGACACCTCAGCTAGCAATCACTCCTTCTCCTCACAGGGTTCTTTGAATACAGTGTTTTTGTTATTCGGTCATCTCCCCAGCACACACAGGCTCTGAACCCAGCTGTGCAAGACAAGTATTTTCTTTCTCTTGACCTGCATACCCAACCCAACCTGTGCAGTACACCTCTATACATACCTGAAGGTGTGCTTGTGTGGTCTTCGATCCTAGCATGCCCTGTGCTATAAGCTCTCCTCACTTTCTTTTCCATGTCTCTGACACTTTTATTGCAAACAACCTATTTATATGATATCACTGTGTGGAGGGGCTACTTACTCTGATAAAAAATGGATGGTATGAAAAAGAAATTAAACAATAAAGTTACCTAAGAAACATGAGAGAGGGCCCAGGGAAGGGCAAGATCAGGAAGAAATTCTTTATGGATAATTAGAAGATATGATATTCTTCAACATAATACAGTATATTAACAGACTCAAATACAAAAACTATATGAATATATCAATAGACACAGAAAAAGCTTTTCACAAAATCCAACACCCATTTATGATCAAAACCCTACAGAGAATCAGAATCAATGGACTTTATCTCAATTGAATACAAGCTATTTATGAGAAACCAACAGCCAGCATCATACTTAAAGGGCAAAAACTGAAACCTTTTACACTAAGATCAGGAACGAGACAAGGATGCCCTTTGTCACCACTCTTGCTCAATATAGTGCTGGAAACATTAGCCATAGCAATCAGGCAGGACAAAGATATAAAAGGAATAAAGATAGGAAAGGAAGAAGTTAAACTGTCATTTGCTAATGATATGATATTCTATCTGGAGAATCCTAAAACCTCAACCAAAAGACTGCTTCTTAATTACCAAATTTAGTAGGGTTTCTGGATGCAATGTCAATGCTCGAAAATCAACAGCCTTTTTCTACACAAACAACAGACTCACTGAAAGAGAAACTGGGGAGTCAATCCCTTTCACAATAGCACCCAGAAAAATGAAATATCTAGGAATCAACCTAACAAAGGAAGTGAAAGACCTCTACTATCAAAACTATAGGACTCTGAAAAACAAGATAGAAAAGGAGATCAGAAAGTGGAAAGATATCTCTTGTTCCTGGGTAGGGAGAACCAACATCATCAAAATGGCTACACTCCCACAACTACTATACAGATTCAATGCAATTCCAATTGAAATTCCAATGCTATACTTCACAGAGCTAGAGAAATTAATACAAAAATTCATCTGGAACCACAAGAAATCTAGAATAGCAAAAGTAATTCTAAGCAACCACGACATGGCAGGGGGTATTACAATCCCCAGTTTAAAACTCTACTATAAAGCCAATGTGATAAAAACTGCATGGTACTGGCAAAGTAACAGACCTGAGGATCAGTGGAATAGATTAGAAAATCCAGAAACAACCCCAGATACACTAAGCTACCTTATCTTTGACAAAGGAGCCAAACACCCTCAATGGAGGAAAGACAGCCTGTTTAACAAATGCTGCTGGAAAAACTGGGCTTTAACCTGCCCAAACCTAAAGCTAGACCTATCTCTTTCACCATGTACAAAACTAAATTCACAATGGATACAAGACTTAAACATTAAAACAGAAACAAAAAGCCTGTTGGAAAACAGGCTAGGCAAAACTCTTGGAAACTTTGGCTTAGGCAGAGACTTTATGAATAAAACCTCTATAGCACAAGAACTAGCAGAAAGAACAAATGGGATCTCATCCTACTGAAAAGCTTTTGCATAGCAAAAGAAGTCACTGGCACTGCTAAAAGACAACCAACAACATGGGAAAAAATCTTTACTAGCTGTGTATCAGACAAAGGGCTATTATCTACAATATATAAAGAACTTAAACAGATCAGCCTCCCCAAGTTCAAAGACTCAATTAAAAAATGGGCATCTGAAATGAACAGACACTTCTCAGAGGCAGAAGTCAAAGCAGCTAAGAAGCATATGAAGAAATGTTCAACATCACTGGTCATTCGACAGATGCAAATGAAAACAACACTGAGATTTCATCTCACTCCACAAAGAATGGCTGTGATTACAAAATCAACCAACAATAAATGCTGGCGTGGCTGTGGGGAGAAAGGAACCTTTCTCCACTGTTGTGGGTTTGCAGACTTGTGCAACCATTGTGGAAATCTGTGTGATTTCTCAGAAAACTAGGACTAGGATTCCCATTTAACCCTGCTAGGAATATACCCAAAAGAATTTAAAAAATCATATTGGAAAGACAGAAGTACACCTTTGTTCATAGCAGCTCAGTTCATGATAGCTCAATCTTGGAAACAACCAAAATGTCCATCAACTGGAGAGTGGATAAAGAAGATGTGTGGTTTTTTTTTTTAATAAAATGGAGTATTATTCTGCCATAAAGAATGACAAGATGGATTCATTTATGTGCAAATGGATACACCTGGAGGACATGCTAGTAAGTGAAGTAAATAGATCACAAATAGGCAAATACCAAATTTTAATTTGATATGAGCACCTGTAGATGCAAATGAGCTCTAGAAACTATGACAGTTTTTGTAGAATGGGAAGTTTCCAAAGGAAATTTGGTGTGGGAATGTAATGAGAGGAAGGAATAAATATGATTCTGAAAGAAAATAAATGTATATAGCATGTATATAGGGGGTGGTGAGGTGTGGGTGGGTAGGGATATGGGTAAAAATGAGAATTAACTTGTGTCGTATATTGGTACAAATTCCCCAGTGTTATGTGTGATTGTGAGATGTATATAAATTGTACCAATAAAGAAATGAAAAAATTTTAAAAAAGAAGATATGATATTCTTTAGCTTTCTGTGTGGTAGTAATAATTTGTGTAACCATTGGTAAAAATTAGGCACACACACACAAAGAATGGATGGAAGATGGGGGATAGGTAGACTTGAACTTACTGATATTTTGGGAGAATTAGATTCTGTGTCAGTTTCCATATTTATAATGTAGTATATTATATTTACCTAGAAAGATTGTCATACATTCCTCAGCAATATTATTATTCTGTATTTCTTGCCTTCAAAGCCTTGGCATGTAATATATTAACTGTGATGGACAAACTAAAATGATAAGCAAAAACTGTAAAATGTATTCAGAGTAGTATCGATGTATACTAATTTTCCTACTTGGAAATATTTTCAATTTTGTATGTGGTCTTGAGTGTCTGAGTTTTAACAAAATCTCACTCACTCTAAGATATTTTTTTCTTTTATATCTTATGGGTTTTGGGGCCTGGTTTTGCAAAACATGGCTAATTGCAAAGGAGGAAAGTAAAAATGCAGGTTCTGGGCCGGAGATTTAGCTCAGGGGTTCTGGTGCCTGCCTCGCAAGCCCAAGGTTCTGAGTTTGATCCCTGGTAACCACATACAATGCTGGGCATGGTGACTCACACCCACCAGCAATCAATGCCACATACCACAGTGCTGGGCGTGGTGGTTCAGGCCTGTAATCCCAGCAGTTGGGAGGCAGAGACAGGAGGATTGCTGAGCTCCAGGCTTTCCTGGGCTACATAGTGAGCTCAGGGCCAGCCTGAACTACAAAGTGAGACCCTGTCTCAAAAAAAAAAAAAAAAAAAAAGCAGGTTCTAAGACCTGGAACTAGACCCACCTGATGGAGTACAGTAGGTTACAGGGGTGTATCCACTTTTAAGTACTGGACTCAATTTCAAGCCAGAAGGCAGAAAAGTGACAGAAGACTCTCAGTTGGTAGCTCAGGTTGCAGAGATTTAATAGTAAGGAAAAATTGCCTTAGCAAATGGAGGGAGAATTATGATGAACAGTAGCACCAATAGCAGAGAGAGCCACGTGTAACATTTAATCAGTTGCCTCCGTGGCTGATTGCCAGGATATTTATCAGGAAAAGACAAACTTTTTGACCACAGTGGTTAATAAAGAAATAAGGAAGTATCCAAAATTCATAGAGAGGATGAAGGGCAAACAATGGGTAGTATGAGAAGGCACATGTGAGAAATCAGATTTAAGACTGAAAGAACAGGTTCACATTACATGACATAAATTGTGCTGAGGGTCAGAGCTGATTTGGTAACAAGAACAAAACACTGAGCACAGTGTTAGAGCTCTTGAGAGCTAGTTTTCTGTCTCACACTCCCCTGGTCTCACATACATATATGAACTTCAGATCATTATTGGTCCTAGTGTACTTCCCCTTAGCATGGGGAAGTATGTTTGCAGATAGAAGCCATCTGATTCACTTGAGACAGTGGAGAAAGTTCCAGAGGTTGACAGCCATGCTTGGTCAAAATGCTGCTTCTGTCTCTTACATGAGTCAATAGAAAAACGAACCTAGGAATGGCCTATTATCAACATTCAATCAGCAGCTTGCTGCTCCATGCATAGAACAGACATCTGTGAGGTCATCTGTCCCTCTGCCCGAAGTCCTCAGCTTGACATGAAGAGTCTCCCACAGCTCAGCCTTCCCAGCCTCTTGCCTCTTCGCTATCTGGGAAACACCTACCTATCCTTCCAGATGAAGCTAAAATGCTGTATTTTTTCTGCAACTCAACTCACTCCTCAAGGCAAGATGAATCATCCCTCCATTCTCTCCAAGCAGTGTTCATAGTGTTCTTTTTAATGTACCATATTATATCATCATCACTAATTTACATTCCAAATCTCCCATCAGATAGGGCACAGACTGCTTCATCTATTCTTGTCTCGCAGTGTCTCCTTTTGTGCTTGTTGGAACCTTGTTTGACTGCCCAAAGAGGATGTGATGGCTGTGGATGTGAACATGGCACACCCAGGAATATCCAGCTGGCCTGGAGAACAGAACAGATAGGATCAGAAGCCAAGTCACCTGACTTCTGATCATGTACTTTTCCTATCACATCATGGTGAATTTAAACTACTGATTATGGCTATTTTTTTAAAAGTTTGTGGCACCTTTCGAAACCTTTAGACATTCATTCATTTACTTGATGTTTACATCTTTTATCTTGTGTAAGTAGAGAAGACCTCCTTGCTTCAATGTAGAGATCCCTGAATTGAAGCTGTTGAGTGAACTATTTCACACTTCAAGATCAACCCATGAATAGTCTTCTAACTTGTTCCTATTGCTTTACCAGTAGACCATCTTTTCCTTAAGTGCACATTATGAGCTATTTGACATCATTATCAAAGCAAGAAAGAAACAAGCAGTAAGATTATTGGTCACTGCTGGAGTTATTTACACTTCTTATAGGAAAATGTTAACATTCTCCCTAGAGGGATTCTACTAATGTGGGTGATTTATCACTGTCCTTTCTTCCAAATATATGTCTTAGGAGTTGAAAGTAAACAAGTTGGAAGCAGACCACCTACGGCACTGAGAATTTTCTCTGAATCAGTCATTGTCTAGGTATAACTCTTTGTTGCAAAAATAAAGCTTTTTATATAGTATGTGTTTGAGAAAATAATTTTTTGTTACTGATCATTTCCTCAAAGGAATTTTTTGTTGAGAATCTGGGACAGAACACTATTCTTAAGAAACACACCCAGTGTGGACTGTTGATATTTCATTCTTGTTTTTAAGAATAGAGGTCTGCATGTGACCATTTGGCATTGTGTGCACACTTTAAAGGCAATATGTTTTTCATGTTACTCTTTTATGTGTTAATAAGAGCCCTGGTGACGTGAAAGACTGTCTTTCTCAATTGAAGTGTTAAGTAATTGTTAAGTATTCTTCGCTCTTGTGAAATATTTCCTTCTTCAGAGAAGTCATGATTGTTAACAGCAAAAGATTCTCTCAAAATTATAGACCATAAATATTTGGTTGGCTTAGAAAATGTCTAAAATAGAATATTTCTAGCCAATTGGCCTGATGTAGTGAATTTAAAAATACCATGCTAAATCTAATTAGTTATATGTATAGAAATGCAAGTGAAATTCAGTAAATTAAAATTTTTGTTTACTTTTTATAATAAGAAAGAACAGAATTTCTCAGAAGTATACAAGGAGTAGGTGTCTGTGTACTGCAGTTTTAGAGAGTAGTCCTGGAGTTTATGAGCAGATAGTCTCAGGGCTTCCTAAAAGCCAAAGTGGGCTTAGGAGTTATTTGTTCTGGTGAGAGACAGGGAGAGATAGAAATAGACAGAGACAGAGAGACAGAGAAAGAGAGGAGAGAGAATGAATATATCAAGTACATTCTGAGAAAAAAATATTTTTATTTTTCCTACTGGAAGATAGTACTTTATCACTTTTAAAAACAAACAAGAAAAAGAATATAAGAACTCTTACTTGATTGATTGAACTTTATAATCTTTAGAAAGTTATTTGGAAAATTTGAAAAATAGAGATAACATTACTCATCAAACAACACAAAATGACAAATCTACTTTCTTTTTTTTCTTTAGTCATGACAAATTCCATGCTTGAATTAGATATTATTTACTGCATTTTCTCTAGTAAAGGGGAATATGAATTACTTTGAAAATGTTGAAATAGTCCCAAATCAGTGTTGAAGACTGATTGCAAAAATGACCACAGTTATTCCACTCTCTCCCATACACCCATCTCTTGGGTAGTGACTTTGCAACTCCTCTCATAAAATGTTTCACCCTCAAACCTGGGAAGGCCTTGGAGTTTGCTTTGTCAAGAGAATATGTCAGAAAAGATCTCCCAATTCTTACCTCAAGCTTCAAGACTTGTGGGCCACTGCTCTTTCTCTTGGACAATTACATTGGCATATGGATGAGATTTACCTGCTGGAGAATGGAAAAGTAAGTCCAGCCAGCTTAAGTCTTCCTGACTATGGTCTTCCAATACTGGCCAGAAACCGGCCAGCTTGCATTGGCCACAGACATATGAACATGTTCAGCCCAAATTAACAAAATTAGAATGACCTTGGCAGCCCCAGACTCCTCAGCAAAATTCAGCATCGTAATGGCTCTTGAGATTTATATTTGCTTATGTGCAGCATTATTAGAAAGAT
Organism: Thryonomys swinderianus; assembly: GCA_004025085.1. Taxonomy (NCBI): domain Eukaryota; kingdom Metazoa; phylum Chordata; class Mammalia; order Rodentia; family Thryonomyidae; genus Thryonomys; species Thryonomys swinderianus. Next base: position 4,514 of record PVIC010012731.1, on the reverse strand, counting down.
AAACAATAAAGGTGGTAAATATTTATATATATCAACAATTTAAACTATAATATAGAAACTCCTCTTGTTAAGAAACTTTCCCTTAAACATGTACATAAAAATTAAAATGCTACATTCTGAAGGAAAACTGTGTCAACTTTGAATTCCACCAACAGATAGTTTGTTCTGGCCAGTGTATAATAGTTTTTTGGACCTAACAATATACCAAGCTACAGATAATCTTTCAGAATCTAAGGTGTTTTTAGTCCTAAGTTAGCCAAATTTTATTTAATCATAGTTGAAATATAAGTCCAAATCAAATCATAAATTAATTAATATTTCTTTTCTGCAAAGACATGAACCTCCATCTGGTTGTTGTAACTCATTATCCTCCCTTCCTGAAAACATATTTTTCTCTGTCTACTTTTTGAATGATAAAACTTTGCTCTTATAAAGGAGGTATTTATCCTTTTAAAAGATGGATCTTATACATCAATAAATCAAAGTTTCCCTCTAGTCCAAAGTAAGACAAAGAAGCCATTTTTATGTGATAATTAAGATTTTAGCGAAGAATGTGGACTGATTTAATGGTCTGGAAGATAAATGATAAAACTGGCCTAGTAGGATTTGATAATGGCTTAGCTGGAGAAAGTAATAACTCAAATCCAGCTGATATTCAACAAATATGACACTACAATGAAGAAGTAATTTCTTGGGTCATCTTGGTAGTTTGGGGGACCTTTGAACTCATAGCTTGGTGACTTTAACTGATTTTCAAAAGGTTTTAAAATGATGATCAAGCCAATTTACATTAACTGACAATCACCAGAAATAAAGTATATCATCTTTGTTTCTGGTCATAATGTCGTTGAGTTGGGAAGATGGAAAACACTGATATACAGGAACAAAAGGAAATGTATTAAGTGGCTCAGCAATAGATTTATATAAATATAAGAGAAATAAAAATCCATACAGTTCCAGGATGAAGGAGTTAGCAGGAAGGCAAAGGACTGTATTAGGAAGCATAACTTAGCTGGGAAAACTAGGTTGTGTATTACAGGAGAAGCTAAAGAAAGTGAATGTCAAAGAAAAAGATATTGTCAATCTTTTTCAGTAGATGGAAGTATCTCAAATCCCTAGAATTATACTTGGTAAGCTTAAGAAGCAGTTTTCAATTTACACTCTGGCTCTTAGCTTCTGGAAAGAGTTTATGTAGCTTTCAAAGGTAAATAATTTAGACCCAAGGGAAAGCTTACACATTGAGAGGATCTGCTCCAATATTTGAGATATGTCTGGGAACATCATTTTCTGAGGTAGTAGAATACCAGAAAATCAACACAAAGGAAAGTGAAAATTAACTTGTAGGCAACATGAATTGTCAACTTCTTTGCTTCTTTTGATTATTTTGTCTTCCTGAAAAAGAAGAATTTGGTACATGGTAATTAGCTGTTCTGCCGTGCTTCCCCTCTGCAACCTCACGGTCCCCACCTTATGAACAATTAGTGTTCTGAGCTGCAGACATTTCTTGACAAATGGTGCAAATGTGTGCTCACTCAGGGACAGAAACACTGCCAGCAGTGACAGGAAGCAACAGTGGAGGGCATGGTCGCTGAGGAGGTGCAATTCTTCTAGTTAAGGTTTTGGAAAGGTTTATTCTTCCTTTTGAAATCTTTTGGGAAAGTGGATACAGCCATTCAAGAAAAGAGATGCCATAAATCTGACAAGTTAATTAAGCTTTCACTTCTGAGTATTATATGTATAGCAAAAAGAAAAAAAATTAATTTTCTTTGTACTGTCTGACAAAAAAGAAACTAAGATAAATACAGGCAAGATCTTTAAAAGCTGTCCTTATTACTGATTTCTAGTCTACAGAACAAAGGTTTTAGAAACCTAAATCAGAACAAGTAAAAAATATCAGCATCCTTTATTTTACTGTAATTTCCATATATGTGCATATATATCAATACATGTAAGGTTGTTATTCACAAGAATATCAGAGCTAAATAAACTCACTTGGATTCCTTCCTATGGTGGGTTAGCTCTGCTCCTAATTGATTTCCCCTGTGTGGAAAAAAAAAACCCCTCCATGGTCCGAACCTTGTTTCAACTCCCTGGTGAGGAAGTAGGTTGGCATGTGTAATTAAGTCTGTTAAATATTAGATCTTGAAATGAGGAGTATCTTGGATTACCTAAGTGAGCCCGATGTAATTCCATGAGTGCTATGAGCCAAGATTCAAAGATTCAAGAGATTCAACCCACAAGAAGAAAACAATATCTCTTCAAGATTAGTTTCAGTGTTAGCCTCAAGATGAAAGAGGCCACACATCAAGGAAATGAGGGGTCAGTCTTGCAACCTCAAGGAACTAAATTCTGTCTATAGCCAGTGAGCTAGGGAAAGATCCTCCACTGTAACTGAGAAGCAAAGGCTCATCTAATGTCTTGACTACAGACCAGCGAGGCCATCTGGACTGTAGACTTCTGACACTGGCCAGCAACCATGAAGTGCAGACTCTTGCCTACAGAGAGCTAATAAGCGAGTGTTGTTTAAAGCTGCACAGACTATAGAAATTTATTTATGGCTACAATAAAAGAACATACTTACAGATGTTACTCAATGTATTGTTTTGCATTTAAAGTGATCCTGTTATTTATTATCCATTTTAGACAGATTTTTCTAAACACTTTTGAAAATTTGTATATATCTTTGGAATGTGAACTGTGTGCATTCCAGATTAAAATCTATAGTACATTTACATATGCATATATAGGTGAATAAATTTCAAAAAATATCTCCCCCCAAAAATGTTTGTTTAGGTAGATAAATTCTAAGTTATTCCAGAATTAAGCCAAATCAGGTAAATAAAGTGTCTACCTGAATTTATGGGCTTTTGAAATGGAATTCTATGTAGGCACCAGGGCATGAATTGGCCATCTTAGGAAGAAGTCTGAAAAGGGCACACTTTTCTTGCTGCCCAACACTATCTCGTACTTCCCAGGACAAAGGTGTTTGAGGGTTTTTTTTGTTTGTTTGTTTGCTTGCTTGCTTGTTCTGTTTTTTTCCTATGTGCAGCCCACTCCATATCCACTTGCACTTACCCTTCATGGTTAGCAAGGTGATTTGGGTACAATAGATCCACCCCTACTTTTGTGGATGGATTTTGATTTCTTTAGGCCAACCAGAGACCCCTTCTTTATGCCCACAGTCAGTGGTTCAGGAATGAGTCTGAACTCAAGACAGTTCCAATCAGTTCATCTTGTTACATTGCCATGGATGTAGTGATTGGTCCAGTGATACTGGTTTGTCCAGTATCACTGGTATAGTATACTTAGTCCAGGCAAAGAGGACACAGAGGATTTTGATGAAAATCAAAGTTGCAGATTTCTCTCTTCCTGGCCAAACACAAGAAAGTAGCAGGCTCCTGTGGTGGCAGCTATCTTAGGAACATAGAGTGGGTGCCATGAAGAGTGTGGAGGGGACATAACAGAAGCACAAAATAGCATCAGAGCATCATTTGGCCTCTGAATGTCTGTCTTGCCCTTAGACTTCAGTCAAAGAATCCAGGAAGTTTCCTTAAAAAAAAAAAAAAAAAAGGATTGTTTTCTGTTTCTAGCAACTAAAGTTTCCCTAAAACGCAGGAGAGTAGAGAAAACAAACATCTTACTGCGCCATGTTGCCAGGGTCTAGCTAAGAAAGAACTTCACCTTTACACTTGTTGGTCCGGGAGTCAAAGTCCAAATTGTAATAGCCCTTCAAGCAGCTTTCTCTGGGTAAACGATGGTATGAGATGGTGAGAATCATACCCTTCCTTCTTTTTAGTGCCTGCCTTCTTCTTTTAGTCATGATTTTTGTGTCAAAGCAAGCCTGCCTCACAAGCAGTGTCATGAGTTCGATCCCCAGCAGCAAAATCCAACAAACAAACAAAGCAACATAGTTTTTTTTTTTTTTTTAATGGAATGCTTCTCACTCAGAAAGAGTTGATAAGAGATACTGGTCAACCATGACAGGGAATAAACTGTGGGCAAGCTTGTCCTTGGGGCTGTACTTCTATGTGATGTTTTATGTTCTGGGCTGTGCAGTTTAGCTTCTGTCTTGGCATCCGCCCTGCATTCGTCTTTCCACCTGATGTGTAGCGCCCTCTTACATGCGCTGTGGATTTTTTGAAAATATTGAATAAAATGTTAAAAATATACTGGTGCTAGCTGAAAATAAAAACTAAAGGTAATCTTTGGCTCCTGTTGCATATGCTTTTGACAATTTGCCTGAAGTAATACAGTGAGGTAAATTGAGAAATCTGTGTCACTCATACACATATTTGAACAGAATAGCAGGAGCTTGTCTAGGCAAGTTTCTTTACTAGGTAAATTCTATTTATGGCCAAACCTTGATTTATTGTCAATGTCACTTCATGAAAGTATGTATCATTATACATATGAATTGTGTGCATTCAACATTTAAAAAAATCCCTAATCATGATTTGTCTCTTGTTTATTTCTTCTCTTTTTCTTTCTCTCTCTTGCTTTCTTTTTCTTCCTTC
>PVIC010012730.1:0-39203 GCA_004025085.1 Thryonomys swinderianus | reverse complement strand
TGTGATGAGGGGAAGGAATAAATATGATACAGAAAGAAAATAAAAGAGCATGTATAAAGGGGGGAGGAGGAGGAGTGGGTAGGGATATGGGTAAAAATGAGAATTAACTTGTGGCATATACTGGTACAAATTTCCCAATGTTATATGTGATTTTGAGATGTATATAAATTGTACCAATAAAGAATTCAATTTAAAAAAAAAAGAAAGTCAAGACTCAGTCTCAGGACCTTTTTCATCTCTGGAACAAAATGCCCACTCAAAGGAGGTGAGGTTTATCTGAGCTCATGGTTTTAGTCCATCCCCTGCTGGCTCAAAGGCAGAAACAGAGGGACATGGCAGAGGAAAAGGTGCCCAACTCACAGCAGCAGGGAGCAGAGAGAGAAGCGAGGATCTTGGGAGGGAGATATATCCTTCCAGTGTAAATAATTACCTATAATGGGTTGAGCAACCTACTACAGAAACTAGAGAGGTAACATACCATAAAAATGTCGGTAGGATACCAGGGCCATGGTAGAGACTTCAGAAAACTATGGTAGTTATAGACAACATACACTTTCTCTTTCTTTTTTCTTTTTCCTTCATTTTACTTTATTATTAATGTTACTTTATTTTATATTTTTGGGGTTTTGGAACCAGGTCTCAATGGCCTTGAATTTATAATATAGCTCAGACTGGCCTCCAACTCACAGCAATTCTTCTGCCTCACTCTTCTGCGTAGTGGAATTATAGGTGTGCTCCACCACTCCTAGTGTCACACTTTCTAATTCATATGAAAAAAGTTTCATACAAAAATAATTTACCAAGCTACGTACACTAAAAAAACACACATTCAGGCCAGTTTCAGTTGCCCATGGCATTCTGTTGCTTACTATTTTCTTTTTATGACAAGCGTCTTGGTCATGCAGAAGTGTGTATGCATCCATGTGTGTACACACACATACATGCTCATATGTATGCAAAGGGAAGAAGGTCAGCTGCTGTATTTTACCTGGACGAGAGCATCTCAATTCAGTTTTTAAAACTTTTTATTATTTTTTTTATTTCATTAAGTTTATTGGTACATTTTAGGTATACATTATGACCACATTCATCAAAGGAATTCATACCTGTACATGAAATTCCTTGGTTCTTAATTTTTTCCCATTTCCCCTTTCTCTAACTCCTCCACCCCACCTTATTTACAAAAGCTTGGCTTTCACTTTTCCTTCTTTTCTTAGTTTTTTTCTTTCCCTTCATTCCTTTCTGCAATCTTTCCTCACTAGTTCACCTTCCTCTTTGAATATTTTCTTCCTATTTCACATTATCTATTGCATATTTTGGTCCTCATTTACATATGTGTGGATGCTGAACTGTTTCTCTGGTGTGAGAAACTGGAAGTGTAAACGAGGATCTCATGTAATTTTTGATCTTCTCATGCTCCCTAAAGCCCTGGAAAGGTTTCCTTGCTCACATTACTCCTTCAGCCGTTAGAGGTAGACAGGCTGGAAGAGACAGGTTGGCCCCACATTTATGATGTGCCCACAGAGTGATTTACAGCTTGTTTATCCACTTAGTGGGAGCAGTTGTGCCCTGACTTTCAACTCTAGGACCTAGTAACAGATTTGGGGAGGGAAAATTGGCAGCAGTGATCTACACAGTTGTACTCCACTTTTCAGCATCTTCTTTGAAGCAAATGCAGCAGCAATTCCAGACACTTGGGCACAGTGACATTGCTGCAGACACCAGGGAACCCATTCTGCCTGGAGGCTGAGAGGGCCTGCAACAGCTGAGAAGCTGACAGAGTTGAAACACCGAGGTTCTCTGGTCAGTGGTCTCAGTGGGTGACATAAAAGTGTCACCCAACCAAAATGTGAGACATCACTATGTTTTCTGATGCAGGCAAATGAGCGGCTGATAAAGCATCAAGGAGCTGTTCCCAAAGCCTACAGTATATACTGCAGGCAAGTCAGCTGATTACAGTGAACACCTGAGCTACTAGAGTGCTCTTCATGTGGGCAAAGAGCAACTATAGGTTGCCACCAAGTACCCAGATGAGCTTCTTAAGAATCAAAATCTTTCATTTTTATAAGCATGGCTGAAAAACAATCCATCAGCAGCAGTCATTCTGAGAGCCTTTCTTTCTTTCCACTTCTCCACATTGTCCTGGTAGCATTCTCCCATTTGTCAAAGGTAGACATTAAGAATGCAAGTGGTACAGTCCCTATGAGATAAGTGTATATGAAGCCCAAGGTCCTGGGAACTGAAGTCCAGGTGCCCTAACTGGTTGCAGTAAGGATGGAGCTTGGGTTTGACTTTGAGAATAAAAGGTAGAAGTTAAGTTGGCAAGCTTTTAAGTAACTCAGGAGCTCACACAAGTTGAGGCAAGGGGCTAGATGAGGAAAATGGAACATTTACATGAACTCACTTCCAAAACATTCTGACATTCCAAAACATCTGTGACATTTCTAGAGATCTGAGAGCAGGAAGGGCTTGGTGACTAATGGAAGTAAGAACATCAGAGATTCCACGAAGACCTACTACCTTTTCTCCAGTTCTGATTGGTTGAAGGAGGTAGAAGAACTAACACTGAGATGGGGTCATGGAGTCAACATTACTCAAGTATTTTCATTAAATTATTGTGAAGTCACTGAAGATTTAATTAGATATCTCTTCTGAGAAAGAAGATAGTTGTAAAGACTACCCAGAGTCTCCACACAAAGATCAGGGAAGAGAAGACATTCAATAACTAACAAATCAAAGGAAGAAAAGAAGCCCAATAACAGTACTACCAAGTACAATTATTATTCATACTTTTATCTGGTTGTCAGAACTCAAGTTCTTTCTTTGCTTTTTATTTCAGTTTATCTTATATCATCAAATCTTACCAATATAACCTAAAAGAAAGACTGGGTCTGCATAAAATAATATATTCACTGAGAAATATCATTGAAAGTAACCTTAAGAAAGACTGGAACCTAGACAGGACTCAGAAGGAAGATGGGAAGGTGATATCATAATGTTCAGTGAAATAAATCAGACTCAACAACCTTACAATATGTAAGGTCTCTCTTATATGAAAACCCAAAGTATAAAGAAAGAATAAAATAAAAGACAGATGTTAGGAAATAGGGAGGTAGATCTTTCACGAATGGGAAAGGGATCAAAAGATGGAGGGATTGAGGGAGGGAAAGGAAAAGTGGTAAAAATGAATTAAAGCATATTATGTACACATTACATTGTCTTAGCGTTAGTCTTATTTACTAGTCAATTCTGGAACAATGTCTCACCAATGTCTCTTCAAAGATCATCTCTTCTCCATCTTCTTCTTCCTGAAATTCTATTAGATGCTAGACATTCTCATTTTACCCTCATCTCTCTTAACATACTCTTTATGCTCCTGTTTGTGTTTTATTGTGGGTAATTTATTATACATGTCTTCCAGTACAATAAAACTTACTTCTAAAACACTGGATGCTTTTAGTTTTGACCATTTTATTTTTCGTTTTTATATTCTAGTTGAATCTTTCACATGTATCTGGTTATTTTATAGTATTTTGTTTGTCTAGTTGCTTGCTCGTTTTGTTTGTGGAGTCCAAATAAAGAAAACTGGATTTTTGCATGGGGTACAATATATTTTGACAATATATTTTGGCTCTGCCTTGGGACCTATTTCCAGCACCTCCTTTTCTTTCAAGTACTTTAGATGCTTTCTGAGTAATTTTCATCACCCCACAGTTTTTACATATCCCAAACATAAAGTAAGGCATGACTCCCTGTGAATTATGATGAGCACTAATAATAATCCCTTACAAAAATAAAATTCCAGAGCTCATGCCGTCCATCTTCTGCCTCCACACAGAATAGATCTTATTAAGTCAGTGGTTACCAGGCAAGTGGCCTGTATTCCTGATCTCATTTATCTACAAAATTATCCCTTAATTTGCCTATAATTACCCTTGGGCAAGGCTGAACCCAAGGACAGATTGATTGCCTACTGCTCTTCACCCCAACCAATTAGGCACAGTTCACATGGCTGCCCTGACTGCAGCTCTGATCTTGCCCAGAAGCCCAGGGGAAACGTTCCTCAGCCTTGTGCAGTGACAGCTTTGTAGCTCCAGAGGTTCAGCTGGGAGGTGATTACTGCTGATTGAAAAAGCGTTTTGTTCTTTTGTTTCTCCCCAAGCACCACTATATTGCCTCTGTTACTAAGCAAATCTCCCTCTTTGGTCTTACAGAGCATCCTTAAAATAAGAGAATGTGGGTGTGCTGATGGTAAAAAAGACTAACAAGAGAAGGAATTATTTCTTCCACAGCCTACATTTTTCCTCAACCCTTTAAGACAATACCATACTGACATTCTCTCATCTTGTCTACTGATAATCACCTGTCTGCCTGAACCCTGAAGAAATGATATCAAGTTCAGATAATGCCAAACATAAACAGTCCTCACCTCCCTCTTACCAAGCTGTATTACCCGGCTTCCCCAGGGAGACAGAACCAGTAAAATACATATGGAGATATTAGAGAGAAGATTTATTAGAGAATTGGCTCATGTGATGATAGCAGCTGAGAAATCCCATGACAGGCTGTCTGCGAGCTGGAGACCCTAGTAAGACAGAAGTATGGCTCATCTCACGACTCTCTGAAGGTCTCAGAGCAAAGAACACCAGTGGTGTAATTCTTGGCTTGAGATAGAGATCTGAGAACCTGAAGAAGAATCTCCTAGAGTACAACCTGTAGACCAAACATAAGATTCTGGCTGTCTTATATCCAAAAGAGGAGATAAGCTTGTTTCTACTCTCATATCTTCCCAGGCCTTGGTCAGAGGGTGGCGTCTGCCCTACTGAAGAGAACTGGCTTTCCTTATCTGGTCCACTCAGCTCCCATGCTGATCTTGGAACTAGCCTCACGATCATGCTGAAAGTAATGACTTTTTAGATTTCTAGGCATTCCTTAAGCCAGTTGGGTTGGCACTTACCATAAAACTAACCAATTATATATGTCCTATCTTTCATCCAGTGAGGAATAAGTTACCCTACTTTTCTTTCTGAATCCATAAAATAGATGTTCAAACAATAAAAACTAATATGATTATTGAGATTTCACTATGTATGAAAAGAACTTTCCATACATTATCTCCTCTGATACAACAATGCTGTGAAGTAGATGACATTAGTATTTCCTTAGTAAAATGCAGCATTGGAGGCCTGAGAAATGAAATCATCTGCTCGGTATCATATACCTAGAATCGCAGAATCATGGCAGCTTAGGTCAGTTGCTTTCTTGTTTTGTACTATTTGTCTTTACAACTCTGTGAGATGGGTTCTACTTTTACCGTACAGTAAAGAAACCACAGAACAGAGAAGTTAAGGAATTGTATACAACTCGCAGCTTGTATGTGGCAGAACCAAAGCAGTCTGAATAGAGAGATGACACTTCTCACCACAAGCTGAGCTGCTGAACATTTTCATGCACTAATAGAACAAGAAAGTATGTCTGTTGATGGGTCTCATTTCCCTTTTTATCTAATGCAGCCATCAAAGCAAATGGATTTTTGCCACTGCCCAGACCCTAATCTGAAATCTACAGTAATATTAATTTAATATGGATATAGTATAGAGAAAGTACCTAATTATATAGTGGTCTGGACTGGAAACTAAGAGAAAAGGCACTGGAGATATTTAAAGATATTTATTCACTTTGGAAACACTGGAGAACCTTCCTTTGACACTCTGACATATAATTGTGAATTGTTCTACCTTCCTTTATGTACTGGAGGTGGAGTTTTGAAATTTTTTAAATTATATTTTATTGTGGGTATATATTCATGATACATAATAATCACATTCATCTAGAGGAAATATATATATTTATTTAATATATATTTATTTAACATATATTTCCCTCTGATCATATTTATTTCCCCTTTCCCCACCCAGTTCTTCCTTCTCTCACCTTTTCCCACTCCCCTTCATAACTCCACGGTCTACCTCTCTGTTTCTATCAGGAATTCAGATCTAAAGAGGCCACACAAAGACTCATGTGTTTGGAAGGTTGTTGGATTCATTCATTGGTGAGCTAAATGTGCTGTTAATATGTAAGGGCTGGTTGAAAGCAGGTTACTGGGATCATGATGTCGAGGTGTATTCTTGTCACTGGCTCCTTCTTTCTCTTTTCTTTGCTTCCTGGCTGCCATGAGTTGGCGACTTTTTCCTCCACCCCGCACCTCTGCCATCTGCTTCTGTCTGGATGCCACTGGATCTTGGACTGAAACTATGAGTCAAAATAAATTTTCGTCCTTTAAATTGTGTCAGGATTGTGTCCAGGAACAGAAAAGAGATTTAAGGCATGATTCCAGCACCACTGACACTTCAAATTAGACAATTCTTTGTTGTCTAGGGACATCCTGTGCACAGTAGGTGTTAAAGTCCGTGTCTAGGTGTCCCCCAAGGCCCTCATGTACTCATAGCAAGGGCTTTTGGAAGGCGATTAGATTATGGGGTTGATAGCTGGTTTGCTTTTAGGAAGTGGCATCTTGTCTGAAAAGTGAAGTCACTGGGGGCATGACCTGGAAGGGTTTATCTCTGTTCATCCTGGCAAGGGCAGCTATTCTCCCACCATGTCACTGGGCTCTCTACTCTTGGAGCCAGCCAACCATGCAAGGGCCAAGACTACACAAATGGGAGCCACACCAAACCTTTCCTCCTCTAAGTTGTAGATGTTGGATATTTGTCCCAGAAACAAGAAAAACTTACTAAGAAAATAGGTTATTGAGCAGCTTGTCTGGCCTTTCTACACATACTAGATATCACTTGTATTTCACCTATCCCACTTGTGGCATCAAAAGCATCTACAGACATTGCCAGATGTCTCCTGAGGGACAAAGAAACCCTCCGTTGAGAATCACTAATCAGGGATTTCTGAGAGCAAACAAAATAATTTTTCTGCCTCTAAAATTAGATGTTGCCTGCCTGAGTGAGAAAGCCCAGGAGGCTTTCTTAGCTGGAGTGAGACATCATTCCAGAGCAGAGCTGAGTCAGGGCCCAGGATGCATACACCCGCCCTCTTCCAGCAAGAAAAGGACAACATCAGGACTGAGGGCACAGCCAGAGACTGCTAAGTCTGCTGTGAAGCTTTGGCTTCCGAGAACTTCAGAGTGTGTTGAAACAACTGCTTAGTTATATAGGGAAGAAACGATACATTCGAACTAATATAGTATCATATGTTTATATCACTTATCCCTCACATCCCAGTGAGGCAGGTGGCAGTTGTTATCTTTTCCATCTCACAGATTAGGGAAGGAATACCAAAGAAATTGGAAGACCTGCCCAAAATGTGCAAGTATGGCAAAAAGTTGGCTTTCAGTAGAATCTATGAGGCTCACCCCATTATTTGAATAAAAATCTGTTTTACTCAGGCCGGAGATTTAGCTCAGTGGTTCCAGAGCCTGCCTCACAAGTGCAAGGTCCCAAGTTCAATCCCGGTAACCACACACAATGCTGGGCGTGGAGACTCACGCCCACCAGCATCAATACCACATACCAGGCATGAGCGTGGTGGCTCATGCCTGTAATCCCAGCACTCAGGAGGCAGAGACAGGAGGATTGCTGAGTTCGAGGCTTGCCTGGGCTACATAGTGAGCTCAGGGCCAGCCTGAACTACAAAGTGAGACCCTGTCACACACAAACACACAAAAAATCCATTTTACTCAAAGTCTACTGATCAAAGTGTTAATGACATTCAGAAATGTCTGAACAACCACACATGGACTGAGGTCAGACCAAACAAATAGGCACCACAGCCTGAGAGAGTGGACTCATAAAATTAACCACTATCTTACCACAGTTGGTCACTGATTAATTTCTCCAGAAAGGATTATAATTTCTTGTCTAGAAACCTACTGGAGTCAGAGTTGGTCTATGTGTTGCTGGCTTCAGCTCCTCCAACAAAGTACTGGTCTGGATTGGGAAAGGAAACATTAGCTAATATTAAGTTGAATGTTTAGATATCACTCTTAGAGCTATAAATCTCAGTGGACCCTGGTCCTAAAGCAAGTCCTTAAAGGAGACCAAGGCACTGGTTTCTTCTTTGAGACCAAATCACTGCTAAGCTGTTGGACATTCAAAATTTATTTTAAGTATACAAAAGAGGCCTGCTTTTTTATGGACCTTACAGCAAATCCTTTTATAAAATGATCAATTCTGTTGTTTTAATTTTCCATTTTGTGAAAATATTCATGTATAACTTATATACAAACTAAATGACTTGGCCGTGTCCATGTGTAGACATGTGTTTGTTCTTTGTTCATTCCTGTTTTTTTTTTATTAACTGACAAAGGGATGAAATAATTTCACTCAGATCTATATACCAGCATATGGTTAAGCATGCACATGTATATATATAAGGAAGAACATCTTTGTTACTGGCTTGGTGGGAAGCATTCCCCCCAAACACAATTCATTCCTTATATCAAGAGTATTATTAGGACATTTGCATACTGAATTTTTGCCCAGAGAAGAGTACTCATGTAAGGTCAGTGACATTTCCCCTTTGAGCTTGCTGTCATTTTTTTCATGTTTTCATCTAAAAAAAAAAAAGCATATATAAGGCGGATAATGAGAAATCTTTAATAATCCGTTAATTTGTTGCAGGATCTACATGCTTTAACAAGCAGTCCACACCAAGAAATCTGACAAATTATTAGTACAAAAAAATATTCTCCCCCAAATCTTGCCCTGACAGAAGAGAAAGAGTGCCAAAAACCCATGAGAAAAAGCAGGCACATCCTAAACAGGCTTGATTATTAAAGCAAGGGCTTTTGCTCTTGTTCTGTAAAATGATAGGGGGCCCAGGGTAGAAGGGCACATGGGAAGAACATGATAAATTATTCAGGTTTAAGAGACAGTGATAAAAATGTAAATGAAACTCTGTCACAGAATCTTTGCAGCAGCTGAACAAATTCAGGCTAGAAGCTGAGTCAGCACCTTGCCTCTGATTAAAACCAACTGCAAACCCAAAGACGGGAAGAAGGAAGAAACTTCAGAAGTTCCTTGGGAATGACAGATAACATATAAAGCATCAATTGATAAGCAGATGCAGCAGTCTGCTGATACTTACCACAAGCCAAGTGACCAGCTCTCTGCAAACGATAGTGTTTGTAATCAGAGAACTAGGTCAGACTTACGCTCATCGGTAATTATTGTTTCATTAATTACTTCTTGTCTACTCTTCCACTGTGAGCACATTTACTCTTTTCCCAAGAGCAGTACATTAGCCTCATTTCATTTTTGATCCATATATTCCTGTCTAAGCCACCAACGTCAATTGTATATACTAAGCCCATGTTCGACATTTGCCCATGCTTGCCTAGCAGGATAGTTCAGAAAACAAAATGTAAAAAATGGCTTCTATGTGGCAATGAGGTGAAAAAAAATTTGTTCTTATCTACTTAAAACAGATAAAGACAAAACATGCCTGGTAGTCAATGTCTTTTCCGTATATAGCTCAGTGATGAAAAGCCTGCTGGGCTCTGTGTCCAAGCTCCCTTAATTCAAAGACAGGCACACCATGCAAGAAAACCCAGCTGTTCAACCTCTCTCAGCCTCCTTTATCTCTAACACAGTGATAATTACAGGGTTTATTGTGAGGATTCAATGGGTCCCAACGTGGAAAGAGCTTGGGACACACCAGACATAGTAAATGCTCAATAAATATTCTTTTAAATATTGTGCTTACATTCAACATTTACCACACACTTAGAGGTTGGATAAGTGAATTGTGTGCTTAGGGTAAACATCACCAGACAGTCCACTGAACCACTTATGTGTGTCTACTTAACAGTACAACCTCAGATGTCCACTTTTATGTGTAGGTAGAATAACATGGGTAATGGGTTGTTACTCATGATCTTCCTCAACTGGGCTGTAAGGATTTGTTTGAATGCTGTAATACAGTGAAAATGAAGGATATCTGTCAATATCAGATAAGGGAATTCTATTCTCTGAATCAACATCAGGTAATAATGTTGTCACAGACATCGACTGAGTAGTGGTCCCATGACACCCAGAATCATGCCAACCATGATTGGACAAAGAAGAACCTGAGAACTCTGTACATACTTCCAGACACTAATGAGAGTCCAGGAAGAAAATGCCTTATCAAAACCAGTACAAGTGTATGTTATCAAGTGAATGATAGCATTATAGATAGTGATTCAAGAAGGCCACATCACAATGTGCTATCTGTGGGTTGAAAATTTTCTGCAATGGAGGTGAGAGGTGGTTAAGCTAGACATAGTTCTTGCTCATCCTCCCCTCTCAACACCAAGCAAAACTTCCCAGATCCTGCAGTCCTTTGGTCCCTCGCTCTCAGACAGCCTTGAAAAGAAATCACTTCCAATGGTAAGCCAATACTGTGCAGAGATGCTGACGGTTTCTCACCCACCTTCTCTGTGTGTGGCTCAGGGAAGTTTCCTCAACCATTACCTGGGGCACTAGAAGAGCACAACAGGCTGGGAGCTGCCCTGGTTGCCCTCATAGTTGCACTAACCACCATCCTAGTCTGAAGTCAACCTATAGAACTATGATGAATCAACTCACCTTTTAAAGTACTGATCTGCTCTTCTCCCTGGATGTACCCAGCGCCAGGAGAAGGCAAGTGTCACTCTTAAATTATATCAGATATCACTCAAATGTGCAGGTAAGAAGTTTAAGCACAAGATTTTATTTTCTCTACCACGATTTTGTTGCAAGCCTTGCCGCATGAGGGCATGCTTAAAGGCATCATAGAGGACAAGGGTTAGATTGAGGATACTAATATTAGTTTTCTTTATTTTGTCTTGTTTTATTAGCCAATCAGTGACATAGGAGTGTTAGGGATGTTCCTATAGTATCTTCCTCCTTTATTACTGCTCAGTTGTCTTTTTTGCTTAAATTGATCTGCTTTGGATCAATTTTGCTTTGGATCTTTTTTGCTTAAATTGATCTGTCAGGGGTGTGGTTTTCAGTCACCATGAGTAACAGAATGGGCTTCTTTCTTTTGAGTGAAATTCCTATTTGAAGTGATCTTTTCCTTGAATGAATTAGGTCATGCTTTGTACTGACTCTTTTTCTGGGTACCATAAACCTGTTTATCAACTCAAGGCCCTGTGTTTGGTGTTGAGCTTTTTTAAAAGAGTCATGACTAGTTTTAGCCTTTATGGGAATATGAATTTGGTATTGTTAAGAGACTGGATAGGAGGTAAAAACAAGCACATCATCTCTTCTACTACATAGGTAAATAACACAGGAAAGCTTTGGGAAAAACCATAGGTAACAGGGACACCAGGACCAGAACTGAAACAGAGAAGCCAGGGGCCTTTGCAGTTCATTGTAGTTGAAGTGATAAAGCAGAGAACTTCTGAGAACAGTTGTTCTTCTCTCAGGGTTCCAGAACTGTCCCCATCTCTCACACCACACTCACTTTAGGTAAATTTCACACTAGTTTATTGACACTCAGAAAAGCACACACACAAAAAAAAATCCACAAGAATGATCTCAGACAAATTATTCGGGTGTGGGAGATACATGAGATATTTGATCCTGGACAATAATATCCTTCAGTTACAGGACACATGAGAGCCTCATAGGGTAGACTCTCTGCTTTTTCCTATCTTGGAAAACTAGGAAAGTACCAAACTCTCAATTAGAATGGACTCCCTTGAATAAGGTGCAATAGATATTGGAAAGTTAAATTGGTGGCCAGTTTTGGAAGGCTAAGAATGCTAAGAATTTAAGCACAGAAAACTCAGGACAAAATAAAACACTACATGACTCCAAACAATTTTTGTGGTGGCTAAATCTCATTCACCACTTGGTGATATGAACATTTGTAATAAAATCAACTCTTTGGTTATTCACACATTGTGTAATAGTACAATCTATAGGAGGCCTTAGCCCATTTTAGGACTATGCCTTTTCTTGATGAAGGGAGCAATGAGGCTTAGGGAATTAATGAAGTCAGTTGTTCAAGGTCACTTGCCAGTTAGTGACTAAATTCAAAATTTTGGAATTAGATGCAGTGTTTATCCTCACTAAATCCATGATCCAACTGTGCAGATAGCTTGTTGTCTTGGGATCCCAAAAGCAGTCGTCCTTTTCTCCCTTCCACTTTGATTTATGATCCTTCTTTTGTTTGTGTAAAGATTTTTTGTGGATTTCCTTTATGATTTTCTCCACTCTTATGTGAAGCAACCAAAAGTGTGCAAAGCTAAATATTCTTACACAAACCGAATAGCATTTTCCTATTTAAAAAAAAGGAAAAAGTGTCATTGAGAAAAGGTGGCAGGAATGAATGGAAGGGATTTGTTTGGCCTTTGGACACAGTTTCCCAGAATCATGACTGGGCCCAACAGGTATTTCCCATTTCAGCTTCGAATGTGAACTCAACTTTAATGAAGAACTGGGATTTGGCTAAAGAGGCAAGAAACATAATCCTAAAAGGAATCCCAGGGATAGATCCAATGGAGGCAGCTTGCACACAGAAACAACCTTCTTTGACCCACAGAACATTTCATAACCTGAGAGCTCTGTTTTGGAATTTTTTAATTTATTCCTCCCAATTGGGCAAAGAAATTACATTCCCAAGTCCATGCCACTGTAGGATAAAGGTTATTTATTTCCAAACAAAAGAATTAGGAAATGTGAACTTGAAGCCTTTAAGACTAACGTTAACTCATCCACAGGAGACAGATGGTATTTAGTATTTTAAATGAAGAGACTGTTGAATGTGAAAACTTAATATATCTGGAATGAGTCATAGGGGTGAGTTAATTCACTAAAATATTAGCTTTCACATTTCCTGATCAGATTTTTTTTTCTCTTTTCATCTTTCAAACTGGCATTTCTGACCCTAACAACCTTCCATTTAATACAAAAGTAATACTTTAAATTTTCCTTTTTTTACAGTCTTACTTGGAATCATTCTAGGATATTGCTCCAAATCTTAGTTTAAAATATTGATGAAATAATTTTATAGACTTTAATTATGAAAATTTAATTAGTATAGAGATGTCAGGTCAGCCTGATCTATTATCTATGTATATGTGTCTAAATACATATTTATATATAAATATGTATTTTATATAATATATATACCCTTTCCTTCTTTTTTTCTTTCCTTCTTTCCATTTTTTCACTTGTATTCCAATAATGTCCTATAAGTAGCACTGTCTTCCATACCTCTTATTTCTGTTACAGAGGATCCTCAAGTTACAAGCACCCTGATAGTACAAACAACTTGTGCTAATTAGGTTAATGGAAGATTTATCTGCCTCTTGTTATATATAGTGTGTACCTAAATAAACATATATACCTCTGCTGTGTTGATTTAGTTACAACTAGTCTGTAAGAACCGATCAGCTTCATAAGTCAAGGGTCCATGGTAAGTTCTTATGTGAGTCCCACCTTTAATCTTGAAGCTTGAAAATAGGATTTTGTTTTGTGTTTCTCCCTTAATGTCTCTTTAATGTGTTAGGCATCTTATTTAAGACTTACCATAATCCATACCATCATTAGTACATTCAATAGATGCTTTTTAGATATCTAATATACATTCTCTTACTACTGTCCATGGCATTTGGGAAGTTGTGATTATTCAGTACATTACCACAAAGAGACTTTTATGATGAGATGTTCACAAAAAACAGCTGGCTCCAGATTATGGTACAAAATCTTTTTTTTTCTTTTTTTGCTTCAAAGTTCTCCCCTAGGACATCATGAAATTCTATCTCTACTGGCCCTGCCTTTCCCCCAGTCTTTTC
The DNA here is from genome assembly GCA_004025085.1 of Thryonomys swinderianus. NCBI lineage: Eukaryota > Metazoa > Chordata > Mammalia > Rodentia > Thryonomyidae > Thryonomys > Thryonomys swinderianus. The sequence goes on along the minus strand of PVIC010012730.1, from coordinate 25,426 downwards.
CATGACTCTAGTCTTCTAAAGTTATGGATTCACACTGGGTTTGAATTGTTTACTCAACCAACAATTGTTTATCTTGCATCTATTTGTTGGAAATTTAGAGGTGACAACTAATTTAACCTTTTCTACTACTATCTACTAGTACTTAAACTTTGGAACTGAAACTTAGACACAGGAGTCAAGTAATGGAATGATCAGTATATCAGTGTGATGGTAAGTAAAGCTCTTTGGAAATTAAGAAGTCAGATCAGGAACAGTGTTAAGATTCCCAAAGGTGCAAAACTGATATTTGGGTCTGCACACATGAGAGAACTAGGTTGTAAACTCCTTCTAATCATCCAGCACCCCTACCCCCCACCCTGCACCATGGAAAAAACTGTCTTTCATGAAATCAGTCCTGGGTGCCAAAAAGAGTTGGGGACCTCATCCTATGGTGTGAAGCTTCTTTTCAGAAAGTCTCAGCTTAATTGAGTCAGCATAGCTGGCCCTCACATGAGAAAGCTTGCAAAGCACATTGTGTGACACCCGTAGAACCCAATTCCCTTACACGGAAAGCATAAATACTATTCCAGCTACCAATAGTCAAAAGCCTTAATGAAAAGATTATCTTGAACGCCTGAATTTTTGTTAAAGTCACAGTTGTTTAGGGAAGCTGTATCTGTCAAGGATAAGTGGGCACCATGTCAAGGCTGATTTTTCTAAGTTCCTTACCCACTTCCTGTGCTAGATGTCTGGCATCTGACTAAGACAGACACAAGTTACTCTCTCCAATGATCATAACTGTGGTAGAGGAAAGATAGAGAAGCCACAGCATTTGGCCTCACTTCAAAATAATTTGAAACTGATTTTTCACATACATTTCTCAATGGTAAGTACTTGACTGGCCAGCGTGGATCACCCATGTGACAGATTTGACCAACACAGTGCAAGTAGAACTCTGAACACATAGTTAGAATCTCAAGTGAAATCTTCTGACTGATGTCTTTCTCTAAGGCTAGAACACACATGTGGAGTGTGGAGGTTCCATAGCTAGCATGTGAATGAGAAGGCAAAGCTGTGGGCTAAAAATGGAGGAGTCAAAAAGGAAAAAGACCCTTGGTTCCCGGGGGACTTCAGAGTTACTGCTCTAGCTCTGTGTCCCTACTTCTGGATTTTTTAGAATGTGAGAAGAGTAAATACATCTTTTAAGAAACAAGATTTCTGTGAACTTGCAGGTCAAAAGCTAAATGAAAAGAACAAACGCCACTTCTAGCTTTACCAGTATGTGGGTACATTTGTGATAGTTGCTCAAAGTCTAAAACCTGTAAAACTCGAGAAAATACAGCATCAGTAATTTTTCCCACCCTTGATGGAAACATCCACCAATGTATATTGCCATAAATGAAATTGATGTCATTCTAGTTATCACACCTCATTTGAAGTATGCTCCTTAGAGTCCTTAATTTGTGCTTTATTTTTAGCTTTCAGTTTGTACCCTACTCATTCATGGAAGGGCTAAATTATTAGGGCTATTCCTTAGGCTGATCAATCTTATCTTGCATAGGATAATTTTGATATGTTATTATGCTAATATCTACTAAGTTTTGCCAGGAAGACTTTGCTCAGAAAGAAGCAAAATGAAGATAAAAGTGAGGACAAGTGTAGAAATGAACACCCTGCCCAAGTACAAGGTATTAAATGTAGTCTTCAGGCCCTCTGCAACATTTATCAGGTACAGATTCTAAAAGGTTGCTGGTATGTGGCTGGGCATAGTACATTCACCATCAGTGTTTGTACACCTTTGAATGTGACATGGAACAGATGACAAATATGGAACCTTATGACAGGAGAGTTACTTTTCCTTATGAAAGGAAAGTTACTTTTGCTCTAGGTGTTCGGAAGACACCATAGAGGTGGGATTTATATATTCTACCTGCATTTTCTATCCCAGTTCAGAAGTTACAGGAGGGAAAGCACAAAGGAAGCTTCTCCAAAGAAGGAAGAAAGAAAATTTGGGGGTTTGACTTGACCGTGTTGATGTATTCAGAAACACTGGTACCTTAGTCTGAGGATCAGTTAGAAATTAGTGAACAATTAGTTCAGGTCAGATAATGAGGGTCTTGAATGCCAGGCTAATTTGCTCCAACTATATGAAACTATGTTCAGTAGAGTAAGAAGGATAGAGCCGAGCTTCAAGGAGATCGATCTCACAACAGTGTACAAAATACAAATGATTGCAGTAGCCTCAGAGTGAGAATCAGAGAGGGACCAAAGTGAACAGATATGATTCCCTGACCTGATGCCTTACTGACGTGCTGCATGAAGTTGAGATAGAATTAGAGAGGTTCCTGGACAAGCTGCTCAAGAGTGAAATCCTTAAATGAAGAAAACATTCTAGGATAAGAGAAGATGATTTGTGTCAACGTAAAGGAGCAGAGTTTATTTTGGCTCATGGTTTCCAAAGTTTTACTCCTGTTCAGCAGGCTTACACATAGAATGAGCGTGGTGGACGGCCTGGGTGGAGGATAGCCGTGCAAGGAACAGTGGCCATGGAGCCAAGAGAGAAGGGAGGAGCTAGGAGAGATTTACCCCTCCAGGCCAGGTCGACAGCAACCTGCCTCTTCTGACCGTATCTCACCTCTACACACCAAGTTGGCTCTCATTCCTATGACTCAGTCACTTCTAAAAATTTCCACCTGTGAGCACATCAGGCTTTTGGGAGATATTCTTGATCTAAACCATAAAAACAACTAAGCTCTCTAAAATAGCACAGATAAATGACATGAATGGTGTGAGCATAACTTCAGATATACTGTTGCAATGAGGAAAAATTTTGAAGCCATATCTTCCTTTCATATTTCTGTAAATACCTTCACATTTATTTGCTCCTAAACATATTTACCAAGAATTTCTTATTAATATTAATGTTTGTTTTTATTAAAGACTACTGAGTACTTTCCATACACTGATTTATTAAATATTCTCCAGTTATCAACTTGAATGTAACTTTATCCCCATTTTAGAGGGGAAACTGAGGCTTGTAGTTAAAGGAATTTCCCCATGAACATCTAGCCAAAGTTTGATTCAGCTCGGATTCAAACTTAGGAAAACTGTGTTCTAGATTCACATCTAGGAATTTAAGGTGTGCCATGGTCCGCTGTGGTTTTCCAGCCTCCAAACACCACACTCTATCTTGGGGACACCGAGGAGTGATTGCACATATTGTTTCTACAGTTCTCTATTAGCCATTCAAGTTGTGATCTTTCCAGAGAAGCTGGGAATTATGGGCATCGAGATGAAGGAACATAGTCTTTCTCAGCACATGTTACCCAGATGCTGAATTTTTTCCAAAGGATCCTAGTCTTTGCTTCACCTTGTTTTCAGCAGAGGGAATGACTAAGGTGATTATGGATGAGGTGTTTCTCCTGCTGTTCTACAGCTGGAGTGATTTATTGAATGTCTTTCCAGTAGTTTGTGGAGCAAAATGGAGTGCAAGGGCTGGGGTTGGTGGTGAGATAGGAAAGCAGATGCAAGATTTATGTTCAGACAGTGAAGGGCCATTAAGTCCCCTCACAATGGAGTTATTCATCAAGACCACTAGGTGCACAGGTATTTGGATTTAAACATAGTCCATAAGCCTAATTACTGGTGAAAACTGAGGTTACAGGGGAGAAAGTGATCCAGTGGTGTGGACTTCCTTCTAATTCCTCTGACCCCTAACATAAGGTTCTCCCTGTTTGGAGGGCTTCTTACCTCACCTTTTCATAATTCCCTCCTCTTAGCTTTCCGAAGTTGGTAAAAATAACAAGTTTACTTTTATGTTTTCTCTTATCCCAGTGACTTGAAAGAACATTCTATCTTCTATAAATACTCATCAAATAAATCCAACAGAAAGAAAAAGAGGCTTTCTCCTGCTTTCACACCAGCATCCTGAACAGCAGCAAAAGATCAAATATTTCTTCGACTAGCATTCATTGAGCACATACTTTGTCTCAGGAACTGGAAACAACACTGTAAAAGTCACTCAATGTCCTTATCCTCATAGAGATCAGCATCAGATGGGCATTAATAATATTAAAGAAGCCATCATGAGATAGAGTTGGAATTATGATAAGAAAAGTCAGAGTTTACACAGGGCCCCAGAAAGGCAAAGTGAGCTAACTCTTCCCAGGAAAATAACTACATAGAAGCATCCAGGTCTTTTTTTTTTTTTTTTTTTAGCACTTTTGTCCCAAGAGAAAGTCACTGTGTAATGAGACTTTCAAGTTATCAGAACTAAATCTAAATTGACTGAAACTATAACCTTCAGTTATAAACAAGATGCTCTATCTCAGATAAAGTACAGCAGCTCGAATTCATGCCAAAATACTAACCAGATTTGTTAGATTGTGACGGGCATTTAGCAATTTAATACTTGAGAAGTGTGTGGTTATCTGTAAGTCATGGGGCTACCAGACATAAGCGATGACATGAAGTCTTGTTCTGTGAGATCTAGTGAGTCTGTGCCATCTGTCTGAAAGACAGTTTGGTACTAAACAAGAATGTTTTACTCCTACCAAGGGTGAGAGAATAGAAATCCAGACAGATTGCTTATGCTTAAGGTTAAAGGATGGGGTCAAAAGTAAAAGATCTAAATATGGTGAATGGCCCAATAAAGGTACAGAAAGAATTTCTCCTTTTTATCATGAATATTTTTTGTAAAGTAAAAATTTCTTATTAATACATGTTTGTAGCCAATGCTTATATTCCTTGTGTGGATTTGGCATGTATACTTATCACATCTTAATTTCTTTTTTCATTGCTTTTCCTTTCGCATCCTTTCCTCTCCTTTCACCTTTTTATTCCTTTGTTATTAAGAAAAATCTATCTCCTTACTTATTCTAAGAACAAACACTTTTCTTTTTTTGAGACAGGGTCTCGCTTTGTAGTTCAGGCTGGCCCTGAGCTCACTATGTAGCCCAGGCAAGCCTCGAACTCAAGAATCCTCCTGTCTCTGCCTCCTGAGTGCTGGGATTACAGGCGTGAGCCACCACGCCCGGCAAGAACAAACACTTTGTTTTTTTAGAAAGACTCAACTCTCTGAGTGAGAGACCACAGGACATGCATTCAGTAAAAATCTGGAGATGGGTGAGGGCAGAGGTGGGCAAGTTGACAAGGTGAGGCCTACAAGTTACATTAAAGAATTTAGAGTTCATCCTGAGGTCATGAGGAAATCAGTGGAATAGGTAAAACAGAAGAGAAACATGTTTGGATTTGCTTCCTTAGGAATGGGAGAGGGGCAAAATTAGAGATATGGAAGCCAATATGATGGCTGTGACTGTGGCCCAGGGGAAACAAAATGGTGATCTAAACTAGGGTAGAAGTGAGGATATAAAAAAGATGTATTCCAGAAATGTTTGGAATCAGTATAGTCATGATTGTTTTAAAGTAGATGTCAAAGGGGATAGAAAGAAGTCAGGGAGGACTCCTAGGTGCCTGATTCAAACACCAAAACTGATAATGAATTATTCACTATATGCTATTTATTAAATGTTTGTGTCCCTACAACACTCTTGTGTCAAAGCCCTAATTCCTGAAGAGATGGTGTAAGGAAGTACAGAATTTGAGAAGTAATTATTTTAGGATGAGGTCATGAGAGAGTTGCCCTATGGTGGCATTAGCACCCTTTTAACAAGAAAAAAAAAAATAGCCCAACCTTGCTGTCTTTACAGCAGAAAACTGTAAGGTGAACTTGTTTCCTCTGCAGCAAAACAGAAAAAGAGTCCATATGCTGAATTTGCTAATATCTTCATTCTTCCAGTTTCCAGAACTGTAAGACTTGTCCATTACCTATTTAAGCTCATCTGTGGAATTTTGTTAAGGTAGCATGAACTGACTAAGGTACTGACTAGAAAAAGAAAGTAGAACAATCCCTAAGTAAAAGCAAGTACTGCGGAGATGCTAGTAGTTGAGTAGATAGCAGGGATTAGAACTCTGAGCTAAATTCTGGGGTTAGAATTCTTAGGAGCCACCCACTCACGGGAAAAATGGACCTACATGAACTGACCAAGGAGTAGGCAGAGGTGAGAAGAGGATGGACTTTGGGTATCAACACTAAAGACACCAGCGGCTTACTCTCACCCACAATGGCATTGAAGTCCAGAGAAAGGAAAAGTTCCAAGGTCAGAGGACTCCGAGTGCATAATTCTGCTTCTGACAACTTTTGCTTCTAGTCTAACAGTAGGGATACCCACAGAGGGCAATGTCACTGAAAGGCCTGAGCTCTACTGTCTGCACTGTGTGGATTAAAAATGTTCTGCAACTGTGAAGAATCACATGCATGCTAAGCTTCATTGTGATCCTAGATATTGGTCCCCCATTGTAAAGGTGGAAGAACTTATATTCACAAAAGTTACTAGGCTTGTCCCAGATCATTTAGTGAAGATGAAAGAGCCTACCGTCATTCCTCAGTTCACCTCTCTGCTCCTGTCTTTCTGTTATATTTATTGCTTCTACACATCATATTAGTTTATTATATCCTGACCCTGTGGGTCGTCCCCTATTAAATGTAATCAGAGGGCTGGAGGGTTAGCTCAGTGGTTTTGGCGCCCGCCTCCCAAGCGCAAGGTCCTGAGTTCGATCCCCAGAAACCACATACAATGCTGGGCGTGGAGACTCACGCCCACCAGCAATCAATACCACATAACACAGTGCTGGGCGTGGTGGCTCACGCCTGTAAGCCCAGCACTCGGGAGGCAGAGACAGGAGGATTGCTGAGGTCGAAGCTTGCCTGGGCTACATAGTGAGCTCAGAGCCAGCCTGAACTACAAAGCGAGACCCTGTCTCAAAAAAAAAAAAAAAAAAAAAAAAGTAATCAGAAACCTATTTCGGCTGAAGAGTTGGGAAAATACAGCAGGAGAGAATTTCTGAGACCTGAGACGCCCTCCTCCTGTCTCCTGGCCTGTCAGCTGTTACTGAGTCCCAGAGAAAACAAGGAGTTTAAACACTGCCATGTTTGTCCGTCTCCTGTCTCATGTTTTCTATTTCTGCTCTACACCATCATGGATAATGAAAGTTGACTGGCTGCTTGGGTTTCCTCTCTCTTTCTCTCTCCCCTCTCTGTCTCTCTGCCTCTGTCATTTCCACTTGCTGCCCTTATGCCTTTTTAGCACAAAGTTGTGTTTGGGCTCTCATTTGCCAGGCAGTGATAAATTCCAAGAAAAACCCATTCTTATTGAATTATTTTTGGAATGTTATGCAAACATGTCTAAATTATGTGGCAGCCAATTCCATTCTAAGATCTGGTTTTGACTTCATGTTAATTCAAAGTAGAGGAGAAAAAGAAAAAAAAAAGAAAGAAAAGAAAAGCAAAAATCCCAAATGCTGAGATGCCTTCTTTCATTCTCAGGGAGAATGTTCTTTAAAATCTACTCCTTTGATACATCTGGGGCCTAACCACCCTTTCAGAATACTAGATAATAAGGGCTGCCTTCCTCTGCCAGGTATCTTCTGAGAATATGCACAGGAAATAAATGTCTCTCAACAGAAGAAAAGCTGAGATGGGTTGAAAGTCTACCACAGCACGTGAGATAAAGGTATCTCATTTTCTGAAAAGGATCAAACAAGACTTCTTCCTGTGAGTTCAGGCCTTGATCTTACATAGCTTATCCCAGAAGACTTTAAAAAGTCCTAGTAGGAATGACAATGATTATTTTCCACTCAAATGTCTTCTATCACTGTCAGAGATCCTTTAGTTAGGAACAAGCTCCGATTCCAATGGAACCAACATACTTCAGATTCAGAGTAAGCAACTACTGTTTATCTACTTCTGCATCTTTTATTCAAGTCCCACTTTCTGACCCTACCATCCCAATGAGATATTCTGTCCTCTACCTTCTGCTTATTCTGGACCTGCTAGCTGGTTGGTAGGTTGGAAACTGAAAGCTTGATGAGGCTTGCCATCTCCAAAGAGGCCCTTGTCTGAGACTGGTGCCAAGACAGAAGGATGAGGAGTGGAGATGTGGGGTGGGGTGGTCCTGAGCACCAGTGTAAGCCCGTGCCTGAGTACGATCTGTCTTTCTGGTTGCCACAAACACACGAACCAATAAAATCAAGAATCAAACTAAGATGACTAAGGTTGTCCTATTTCAATTTGTTTTTCTGAAAGATGGACACCACAGCATAGAGAGCTTTTAAATATATTCCATGGATCTCTGGAATTCCAAAAATCTGGGTCATATTTTTTTTTCCAAAATGCCATGTGTGTACAAGTGTCTGACTACAGAACAGAATTCAGGAAGCAAAGGGACCAAGATTCCTGAATTAAAACTTTTACTTTAGTGCCAATGATTCTTCATTGTCTGGCTGGAATCAAAGCACTTCACCTGTGCCCTCCCAGCTGGCTCCACCTGTTTTCAGCTTGTCCCTCAATATATCTTTATTTTCCCAAACTTTTGACCAGACTGAGCCCTGCATTATTCTCCACTTGTCTTGGTAGTCTTCTCTATGTCCCTGGAATCAGCTCTCCTCTAGAATGCCCTTTTCCCTTCAACCCCTCACTATAGAACTATACTTTCACATCCTGCAAATCCTTCTCAAAACAATTAAAGACAACAGAGTATAGCAATATATACACACCCATATCTGTAGCAGTGTAATTTATAATAGCTAAACCTTGGAGGCAGCCTGTATTTCCATCAGCAGATGAATAGATAAAGACAATATGGTATTTACATAAGATGGAATATTACCCTGCCATAAAGAAAGACAAACAAGTCATTCAGAGAAAATCAGATGCACCTTGAGATCATAATGTTAAGTGAAATAAATCAGACACATGAGCCTAAGCAATGTATGGCTTCTCTTATATACAAACTCCAAATTATAAATAAAGAGCAAGATAAAAGATGGTTAATAGGAATTAGGGAGATAAATGAAAAGGGAAATAAGAGATGAAAGGAGGAGGCAGAAGGGAGAGAAAGGGGATGAGAAAAAGGAATTAGGGTTTATTATGCACCTGTCTCAGCTCCATTCAAGGAATGTAAATGTTATATACTACAAATATGTACTAGCAAAAATTAAAAATAAAAAAGTCTCACTTAAAATCTACCTCTTCCAAAAGCCCTCCTCTTCCAAAGCCCTCTCTGTTCTGAGTTCCCTTCTAAGAGCAAGCTCCCTCCTCTGAATTCCTGAAGCACCTTCTGTGGCTCTTACCTGTTAATTGCATCATCTCCCTTCAGGCCTGCATGGTTCCGTGGGCGCTTCAGAAGCCATTGGCCCTTACTCTGCTGCAGCTGCTACTGAAGCCAGCAGCCATGTATCACTCTGCTGAGTGCCCATGATCTGAACCTCTTGCCTCTTGTCTTGGCCTGTCCCTGTTGTTACTGAGAAAGGAAACCCAAGGAGATTTGCACGGTGTTCTGCAAGTGTACACACACACACACACACACACACATCCCAGGATTAGTGAACCTGGTGTTCTCCACACAGAAGCTTTACTGGTGGGAGCCATGGGCCAGTGGACCCCTTCAACTCCAGGCTCCTTCTCCTGTCCATCATGCTTTTTCCCAGGATCTTCTCATGAGACAGTTTTACAAGACTGAGAAATTAGTTGCTTTCTTAACCGTTCCCTGTAATTGTCCTTTTCCTTTCCTCCTCATATCTCTTTCTCCTCCCTTGGGTTTCTGTTCCCATAAAAAAGTAGCTTGGGGCCACAGATTTAGTTCAGTGGTTCCAGTGCCTGCCTAGAAAACACAAGGTCCCTGGTTCTACCTTCAGTAACCACATACAACAATACCAGTCATGATCAATCATGCCCACCAGCAATCAGTAGCACATACCACAGTGCTGGGCTTGGGGACTCACACCTGTAATTTCAGCACTTGGGAGGCAGAGGCAGGAGGATTGCTGAGTTTGAGGCTTCTCTGGGCTACATAGTGAGCTCAGGGCCAGCCTGAACTACAAAGCGAGACCCTGTCTCCAAAAAAAAAAAAAAAAAAAGTAGCTTGATAATTGTTGTTTTTCTCTGTTTTCTAGGGCTCCACAATAAAGCATTTTTTCTTTATGTCACAGTTGTATGTAGGCATCTTGCTTCCCCTGACTACAGCCTAGTTTCCATCTTTACACCACAATATCCCAGGCGAACACCTGGATGTGGCTGTGCTCAGTAAAGGTTTGTGGGATGAATGAATGAGAGGCTGGGAAATGTGGTGCTGGTGGAACCCGAGGATCCTAACTAGCACACAAAAATATAGGGGTGAGAGGACTTTGTTCTAACCCAGTGACATCTCTCAGGACTGTGGCTTTGTAACGTCAGCTCTTTATAAAAACTGCTCAATGCACTGGAGTGCAATTTGCCTAAGGGATATCTTCTCTCTTTTTTTAATTTTAATTTTTATCTTTATTGGTACATTGTATATACACATCATGGTCACACTCAAATTTGTACCAGTATATGACATGATTTAATTTTCATTTTTTCCCATTCCCTTACCTACCCCACAACCCCCACCTCCTAAATACATAAGCTTTGTTTCCCTTTTTTTTAGTGCGCATGATGATGCAGGATACAGAAAACAATTAGGTCAGATTACTTATCTTGAAAAGAAAGAAGCCATGCACTGGAGAGGAGACCATTGGGGAAATAACTGGAGAGACTTCCCTCGGGTATAAAGAAACTGAGGGGCAATGCCAGACGTGGTGGCTCACGCCTGTAATCCCAGCACTTGGGAGGCAGAGACAGGAGAATTGCTGAGTTCACGGCGGCTTGCCTGGGCACCATAGTGAGCTCAGGGCCAGCCTGAACTACAAAGCGAGACCCTGTCTCAAAAAGCAAAAAAAGAAAAAGAAAAAGAAAAAAAAAGAAACTGAAGGGCACATATTCTATACAATATATGCAAAAAAGAAAGGCAAATTCCCAGTGGGCCTATGGAGTGCGCTGGGAGAGAGACCTTATTAGCAGAGAAAGCCCTGGGACTGGGATGATCTCAGTGCATCCTGAAAGAGGAAATTCACCCTAAGTGAACTGGAGACTTCTTCTACCACGACCTCTGATACTGGTTTTGAAGCATCGCAGTTTATTGTGGCTGGAATTCTGCCATCTATGCACATGTGCCCTTGGTACCTGTGCTTTTACCAGGCTGACAAGTGCGTGAGCACAGTAGAGGCACCCATCAATCTGCATCAGAACAGCTGTTCACAAAGGTTCCTGGGAAGGAACTGAGCCAACGCTGACTCAGAATGGAGAAGACCAGATGCTCCAGTTAGCTCTCGGCCCTGTGTTTAGAAGCGGCCCTCTGTTCGGACTATGTCCCCGGAGTTTGTGGACCTCAGGAGAGTAATGCTAGACCTCTTGTATTGAGGACTTGATCAGTGAGAAGACAAGAGCACATTCATAAAAGTGATGAGGCAGGCTGGGGATTTAGCTCAAGTGGTACCCCGCCTAGCTTGGAAGCACAAGAACATGAGTTCAATCTCACGTACCACACACACACACAAAAAAAGAGTAAGATGGCTCCTCCTGGTCATTCCAGGACTCGCTGAGCCTGTTTGTAACAAATACCCTGTTGAGCGCAGCCTTTCTAGGGTCCTAGGTATCGCATAACTGCCGTTTATTGGAAAGTGTGACCCATACAGAGAAAATGAAACAGAAGAAGAGGAGAGGAGATGAGATGAGTCATTGAACCTGTCAGAAAATGAGGATAATGGCTAAGGATACATACACATGGATGCTTTGAGTTCTGCACAGAAAATCACCAGTGCAAACATGGGGAATTACTTGTCCTCAATCTGCCCCAGAGAAGTTGGAGTTGGGGTCACTTTCCACCAATGTTATGCAAAGAGCCTGCTCAAGCTCAGTGGTTAGCACAGGCCTTACGCAACCCCTGCCCTGCTGCCCATCTTGCAGATACAAGCAGCTCTCATTTTGCGAAATGCTATTTTTAAAGCAACCAAATTGTCCCACGTGGCCCCCACTGCAGCCCAGAGGAAAGGGCTGGTTGCCTCACCAGTTTCTGGCATCAATATGACTCACTGTGGATGTCTTCTGCTGTCATGCTGTCCTGATTAAGATTAATTGTCCTAGTTCAAATGAGTCACTCAGAAAGGATGAGAAGGGTGGAGGGAAGAGGAAAGTTGGCTTCTTCTTCTTCTTCTTCTTTTTCTTTTTTTTCCTACTTCAATGTTTGTTCTAAAGGATCCAGGAGAATACAGGAGTGGAGCAAAGGAATTTAAAGTGTGGAACATGTAATAAAGGAGATCAAGTGAAAAAGCTATTATGGGCTCCATGTTTATCTTCAGCTCAGTGACTTTCAGAAGAGCATGCACTTGGCTGGCAGTCCAGGAGGATGTGATTGCTCCCTGCCAGTTGGAGGGCCTTGGCATGAACTCTCAAAAACCCAGCTGACCTCATCCAGCCCCATCTACCCAAATAACAAGGCCAGGACATCTCCCTGGACAGACTTATACACACACTCCAGATGTATATATTGGAACCTCAAAAGGCCATTTTGGGTGGAGAAGCCATATATAACCAAGAGAGAAAGTAAGTGAGAAAAATAAAATATAGTATATAACCACCACACTCAAGATGCACCAAAACGGAAATAAATATTATTTATACAACAGTGGTCCCTGCCCAGGCATGAGTGCAAAGGTTTATTCTTTCTGAGCTTTTTCTCTAAGGCTCAAGGGTGCACATCCCCCCACTCCAAATGGATTCCCTGACCCAGAGACCCTACACTCTGGCAAACTCCCGAGACCTCTTTGTTGACAAAATGGTCCTGAAGGGAGCAGCTCAGGGAGTTTGGGAGTATTTATAGAATATTTATAGAGCCCTCATCCAAAACCCATGATCACTGCTCTGAATCCAAATTGAAAACATCTATCATCTTTACCATCCCGTTACCTTAACAAAAGGAAGAAGGGTTTGGCAAGCAGAGAAATGTAAAGCTTTGCTCATTCTGGACATTCAATATCCACTTGTAAATGAATGAATCAAGTTGGCTATGCTAACCAGTCATGAGACCTTAGATAAACTATTCTTTTCTGAACGTCAAAGATGATGCAGAGAAATGAACCTATTTTCCAGCCCAGATGCTCCTCTTTCTAACCCAGCAGTCTGGAGTTTACCCCTAAGGGATGTCATAACCTTCCCTAACCCTGAAAAATTCATTTTGTGACCATCCCTGTTCTATACCTACATCTTGGCTTAGATGAACCTTGAATATTCAGCCCCTGACTCTAGCCTGTACTCTCCTGAGCTGTCCCTGGGGCTCCTGTGGTTCTAATCTATGGGGTACCATGTTTGGTTTTGCCTAATCCAGGCTGTTGACAGAAAAGTCTGCAGGAATTCATTACCTAAATAGTATTCATCTCCACTCCTTCTATCTCTCAGCTCCTGCTGTATCTGAATGTGTCCTTTCCAAAATTTAGGCATTAAAATGAAATGGCCTATGTGATGATATTAGGGGATAGGATTTTAAGAGGTATTTAGGCTAAAGGAAGACTTCTCACTTGTGAATGGAATTAAGGTCCTCATAAACAAAGAAGCACAGAGTTTCACCTACTTGCCTTTTTGTTTTTTGCCATTAAAGGACACAATGTTCCTCCCTCTGGAGGACATAGCAACAAGCAACCATCTTGGAAGTGCACAGGAGCCTCTGCCAGACCACTGGCTCCTTGATTTTGGGCTTTCCAACACCCAAAACTGTGAGGAATAAATTTCTATTTTTTTATAAAACATCTAATCACAGGTGTTTTGTTGTAAAACAACAAAATAACCCAGAAAATGCATTAAGATAATTTTCTACTTATAGCATGGCATGAAGTGATTGACAGCAGTTGAAAGTCATTGCTTCCTTGGAAAGTTTGTTTGGGAACAGACTTGGGCTGTATTCTTTTACTACGGGAAAGATATTTTTTAATTCTAAAACCAATCAAGAAATAGTATCGAATATTATCATAGTTCTATCAGTCATATTACTTCATACTTCCATATCCATGTAGTCCTAGTTTTATTACCTGATTCAGTATTTATCCTCCACCCCTCTCCCTCTCCCTGTCCCTCATTCTCTCCCGCTCTTTCTATCTCTAACTCTCACCATGTAAACACTGGCCAGAGTTTAGTACTAGCCAGAGTTAGATCAATGGTAATGGTAAAGGTAAGACTGGCCACTCAGAATGTGTAACTAAGGCCCTGGAGCTAGGTAGGTTCAGTCCCTGTTTTCCCATAATCTTTTACCTAATAGTCACACCCTGCCTCCCATATTTGCTTAAGGTGGAGAACATCAGACCAAGAAATCTCAAGATCATTCCAACTCCACTCTCCTCCTATAGAGATGGGGAAACTGATGCACAGAAAGGTTAAGATAGCTTGCCAGAATCACAAAGCCAGCATAGCCCAGCTGTCTTTCTAAATGACCATGTATGTCATTTAGTTTCCTCTAGGATTCACTTAGCCACCCTAGTTTCCACAGTTCCATTAGGCTTCTTTTGCAACTGCAAAAATTTTGGCAATAACTTTTGCTATTGATCAATGCAAACTTCCTTGAAATGGAAAATCAGGCCATGCTGAGGAAGACAAGAATAAATATCCCCAAAGGAAAAACCACTGTGACCTAATGTGCCCCCCATAAGCCCAGAGTATCCTGAGTACTTTGCTTTTTGTTGTTGCTTTCACTGACCTTTCCCCCTTCTGTGTGTCCCCACTTAAGGTTGTGTGGGAAAGGGCAGGTCAAAGAACTGGAAAAGCAGAGAAGATATTTATTGGTCAAAAACTGGCAAGACCTCATATTTCTGCTTCGTTAGTATGCCTAGCCTGTTGGTTGGAGATGTGTCTTTACCTCCTGGCTTCTCTTGAGCTCTGTAAATCCACACTTTTTAAATTTTACAGAGCAATTTATGGGCTGCAAAGAGGGAAAGCTGGGAGATCTGTTGTCAGGGGCTGCACTGAGTGATGAACCATCTTCATGGTATTCTTCTTCCTGACTCTCCATGTGAGTCTTGTAAATGAGAATTTAGACCCCTCTGGGGAAAACGGGGGAAGGGTGGGGGCACAAGGCAGGGAAAAGGAGAAGGGTTGTTGAGAGGCATTCGCGAAATCTGAGATACTGGTCTGTGTCTAATCAACTTGGTTAATTTGGGAGCAAGAGATCATCAGCACAACTTCCATAAAACTTTCAAAACCTGTAAGGAGAAGGGGAATGAGGGACCCAAAGATTTAAAGGTAAAGTTTCTTAACGTTTTGAAGTCTTCCTATATAAAGGGGTGATTTGTGGGCAGTGTAGTAGGATCTAAAGAAAGTGGTGTTATAGAATTTTCTAACTTCTCAGACTCCTCTGGAGCATCGTGATATACACAAAACATCTCCAAAGCAGCAGGCAGCTGCTTAGAGATCATAACCAACAGAGACCCACCCATACACAAGAAGCAAAGAAGCAAAGGTAAATGAGAAAAATGTTATTCATAAGCTCATGGAACATGGAGTTGGGTAAGTTGCTAGGATTTTATTATCAATAGAATGAAGCTAGGAAAAAAGATTAAATATTTTTTAAATATCCTCATCATTTTCATGTTTGAGAGCCCAACCAGAATGAAAGGTTAGCACAACTGAAGAATTCATCATCATCATCATCATCATCATCATCATCATCATCATCATCATCATCATCATCATCATCTTGCCTCTTACACAACATATATTGAAGTTGATGGAATGCCAGGCATCCTTTGAGTACTTTACACATATCATCTCAGTCATCACATATTTTCTCACAAGGTAGGACCAGCCCTTGCCTGCTTCTTATATATAAAGAGAATGGGAAGAGTCTCTCCCAAAGACTTTGTACTGGAGTGAAAAAGAGAAAACTTTAACTTCTTTTAATGTCTAGTTTCAGCCACTAAAAATTGGAAAACAACTGCTCTGAAACTTTTAGCTCCTATTTAGACTTCACAATTCTTACATTTATTTTGATTATATGTATGAACTATACAGACTAATGAGGTCCACCACATACACAGAGCCGCACACATTGATCAACTCCAGCCTCCAATTATTTAGCCTTCCTCACCTCCAGTAATTCTACATTCAGAACCCAATGTTTCTTTTTCCTCAAAGAATAAATGAGTTAATGCTAATATGTGGAAGCTCCTAGGAGAGAAAAAAGATGAAAGTGGCTTTTAGGGGGAAGAAACCAGTCCTTTGGCTTCATTGTGAACTCTGAAAGATCCTGACAGCAATGGCTTTACTGCAGTGTCTTTGTCTAGCTTGGCAAGACTTTTGGAAAATTCTCAGCCTATTCATCAATTTTTCTACTTCTACTTTACCTTCAAACTCTAGGCCCCTTAGGAAAGCACTCTCCCAAGAGGAACTGGAGAGGACTTGAAGTTTCTGTGGGTGGTAGGACAGAAGAATGAGTAGTCTCCTGGGTGAAAAAGTACTACTAAAAGCAATTGTCTATTCAGCCCAACCAGGCACAGAAAACTGTGCTACCAATTGTGCCTTGAGTTTTCTTACTAAAGACCCCTTGAGTTTTTGCCATAAGAAGCCCATACCAGAGGTGGTATTGAAGATGGTGATGTTTTATGCCCAAAATAGGAAAAGGAAAAAAAATAACCAAAAATTTAAAAATTTTTGGAAGAATTAGAACTGGAAAAATTTTTCTAAGGAAATGTTAAATATGATTAAACTAATTTAGATTTTCTGGGAAGAGGTGTGTGTCTGAGGGTCTGGATGGTGTTGCTAATAAACAGTGCATATTTGGAATCTCCAAAAGAGTATGAAACCAGACTCCTTCCAAGGGCAAAGGTGACACATTTAGAAAAATAACACTCTGGATCGTCACAAGCAGCCCTGCTGTATAGACAGAGAGGCAAAGTGCCAGAATCCATGAATTTTCAAATCAGTTCACAAATCCCTAGGATTATCAGGCATTTATTTGCCTTTAGAGTGAAACAGCCTTATACACCATAAACATTTCACTCAGGCATTAAGTTTTGGGCTGTGCCTCTCATTTACGTAGCACTACTCCTGCTCAGGCAGCCAATCTTCCATCTCCTTCTTTAGCTGAACCTGAATGTAGTTAAGATAGGACCTCCAGTTGCTTAAAGCTGAAAATGTATTTTCACATAGCACACTGTGTTTAGTTCTTCAGTTTTGAATACACATGCCCCTGTGCTCTGAGCAAAGTAATGATTTCCCAAAGATGTGCACACCTTATCCTCCCAAATCTGTGACACTGCTATCTTAAATATCAAGAAGGACTTTGTAGACATGATTATAGGGAGATAAGCCTAGATTTTCTGGGTGGGTCACTGTCCTCACAAAAGTTTCTAAGAAAGAGAAAAACAAGGCACAAGGGACAAAAAGAGCTGAAACCATGAAAATAGAAGACAAAATCATCTCCTTAAGGAAGGTGATTCTTTCTTCCCTTATGAGATCAATGTATTCATTGTAGCCTCTGTTTCTACCTTATACCTCCCCCCATCAGAGCAACCATCAACAAAACTATAGATGCGTTTGAAGTACTATTCAATTGATGTCTTTGTTCTTCACTAGTGCACATGAAAGGAGAAACTGCTAGGTTTTGCTTCCTTCTGAATTCCCAGCACACAGCAGGTGCTCAATAAATATTTGTTGAATAAATGAGCAAATGAAAGAGCGAACAGAATCTCAACCTCCTATGGTTCTGAGTATTCTTTAGTGTGGGTGGAAGCACAGCAGTCTGCGAGCTACCCCACTGACTTGCTCTTTGCTTCTTGTTTTCATATCTTGCTCAGACCAGAATATTTATCTTTACATATCGTCTTAAGACATTTCTTTTGCGAGAACAGTAATGTCTGTAACTCTAATCAATGGCTCAAGGAGTTTGTAGGACTGGAAAATTTCCTTTTTCCATGTTATGATTTGTATTCAGATTATTTTAAGTGCTCACCGCACGGCCTTACCACTGTGCAGTGATCTTTGTTAGATGTCTCCTGTTGCCTTTTTTTTTTTGTATGAATGTGGGAAACCATCCATTTATTCAGAGATCGAGGTCTCAAGCCCAGTTTTGCAGTATCCCAGGGGAACCAAATTTTCAAATCATCAGAACAAACAATTGAAGATCAGTTTCCTTTTAGTCTGCTCCTGTATTAAATTTTTAAGGAAGTTATGGATGCAATTACAAAAAATAAACACATAAATACTAAAAAAACAGAAACTCTCCACTCAGACATTTATTGAACAATAAGTACATGTCAACTAAGAAATACAGTGGAGAATGATGTGTTACTCAGCTCTAGGTGCTTTGCCTGTGCCTCCTGTGTTGTGCCACGCTTAGTAGGCCTGGCTAAGGAGCGTTAAAAGAGTAAATTAAAACCTAACTTCTTTCCAGAAGGTGTTTTTTCCCTTTTGCAGGGCGGGCTAAGGCTCAAACTTGGGGCCTCATACAAACCAGGTACCAGTACACTACAGTCCCAGGTCTACAGAGATATTTTTAATTAACTTATCCAAGATTTCCCAGTTAGTCAGTGAAGAGTTTTTAGGTTTGAAACTCAACAATCTAACTCCAAGATCAATACCCTTTCCTCTCTGCAGATCATGAGTAGACTCCTGAAGGAGAAGGAAAAAGGATAGTGGGGACATAGAGTCCTGGGGAAACGACAAGCACGTGGCAAGACATTTAACCCTGTTCAGACTAAGAAAACATAGGAGAAATAATTGCATTTGCTCAGTCAAGCAGCAAGAAGAATGTGGATGATGAACACAAAGAAATGAGCAGTAATGGGTGATTGGAAGCTTCTTCCCTCTTCAACAGAAGCTCTGTAAACCTGGGAATGCCCCAGACCAAGCATGATGGGTACACCCCTGACACAGCAGGGGATTTAATAGCCCTCAGGATGTTTAAAGAAGCAAAAGTGCTAAGGATACATGTATTCCTGGACCATTAAAGGGTTATTTAAAAATATTTAACATTTCTTTATTAAAGCCAAACAGGCAGGATATGAGCTTTCCATAAACTTTCCGAGGAGAGAACACTCTGGCATTCTGAATGGAGAAATGATTGCCTTCTGCAAGAACCAAGTCTTGCCTGTTTCGCATCACAGGTGGCCGTGCATGGCATGTTTTTCTTACAGGATCGTAATGCAGATGGATGAGTTTTTGAACATTAAAATTTTAACTGGATGTTTTCTTGCTGCTTTATTACTGTACCAGTCAGGAAGAGGCTCATGGCTACTTTTCAGGTCAGGATTAGCCAAAGCATAACTTGTATTATGGGCAGGGCTTTGATGTGCCTTCAAATCATGCTACAGAGATGTCAGCTGCTACTTCGTTGCCTTTCAGAATTAAGGCTTCCTCCACATGCTAGGTACCAGTATACTACAGTCCTAGTCCTTTTAGGGACTGGAGTAAGAATACCAGTAGAAGGTCCTGGGCAATTCCTCTCTCCTTGCTCTGCTCCAGCAAGGGTCATGTATAAGAATGAGGACATCCTAGGATACAGACCGCCAGCTTCTACTAACATCTGTGCAAACAAATCTCTTAGTCCTTTATCTCCCAGAATGTGCACACTGGAAAGTGGGACATCTTGCTGGGGGGGGGGGTGGCTTCATGAGAAGCCTGTGCAGGTCTAAGAAGCTAGTTTGGGGCCATCTGAATGGGGTTCCAGGATTCCATACATGCAGAAGAGCTCAAGTTCCACACTTGTATATAACCCCTGCTTATGATCTCCTTCCTTCATGCAGCAGGAACAAGAAAGGCACCTCTGGATTGCTAGATTCCCCAAGAGGGGTCCTGCTGGTATAGATCTAGGTTATTGCTCATTACATTTAGACAAACCTGATTTGAACTCCCCCAAAGCCTAAGACCCCTTACATCACATCTGTCATTTTCACTACATTTATGTATCACAGTCCTTTCCCCATGCTCATCCACACCCAAGTACTCCTTTAGTTTTGCTCTACTCTAACTTGAGATCCTACCACTTTACTAACTTTTAGGAAAAAGTTCTCATCTTTAGCATTTACATTTTTAGACAGCTCTATCCTGAAGGCTATTAAACAGCATATTTGATCTTTGCTTCCAATTCCTTCAGAAAAGCAAAACAAATCTTATTATCAGAGAAAGATTTTGGAGACCATGGTTTAGGACATGAACTTTCTTCAGGGATCCTACTCTCTGAACGGGATGACCCACCAAAGGATAACAGATTCTGGGGGAAATGTTCTGATCATTAATTTACATATGGTTAACACACATGAGTCAGTGTGCAAAAGCACATATAACTGAAATTCAATAGAAAAGAACCACAGATTCAAAGGAGGCACATTCATGGCACAACAACAGACTAAAGTTCCTCTTGGCTGCCTATTCCTCTATCCTGAGGTCTTGTTCTTAAGTTTTCCTTGGACTCTGGGGGATCTGTTTCCAGAAGAATATTTCCACCATCAACCAATCACTGCCTTATTTGTGTTAAAATTAAATTTTCCACTTCTTGTAAAAATACTAAAATTAGTTTTTCACTATTTTTCTAATTGGGAAACAGATTTACAGAAATTGTGTCATACCCAGGGTAATAATTTATTAATCACAGAACTACAACTACAACCTATCGTACATAATTAAAATTTCTATGTTCTGTCCCACTGATTCATCTAAAGCAATAAGTTCATTAGATACCAAGGTATGTTGTATTATGGTCTAGCAAATACTTACTGGAGTGGACTTTCTTGCTGTTACCTTTCAAATCAAGATAAACATGTCTTAGTGAGCACTACCATTTGGAAATGGTTGGAGTGTGTCCTCTGAGGTTCATATGACAGAAACTTGGTCCTCAATATGATGTTGGGAAGTCATGGAACATATAAGCAGTGGAACTTACTGCAAAGTATTTAGATAACTGAGATGTTTCCCTTGGAAAAAATTGATGAAGTTCTCATGAAACCCAGTTAGTTTCCACAACCATGAATTATTATAAAAGAAGATTGGCCCCTTCCTGCTTTCTGGCTTCCTGTATGGTAATGTGATCTACTTTGCATACCCTTCACACATTATGATGTAATCTGACATAAGGTCCTCACCAGAGGTCTAACAAATGGAGTCTCCCAATATTGGACTTAGAGCCTCCTAAACTTTCAGGTAAATAGATCTCTTTTCTTTATAAGTTATCCAGACTCAAGTGTTTTGTTGCAGCATGAAAGAAAAGGCACATATACTAAGCTGTTGCTCCAAAGAATTAGAAAAAGACAAAGTATATGCAGGCTCAAAGTATATACAGCTGCCATTAAGCCAACTCAGGTTCAGTTTAGATTAAGTGAATCTCAGCCAACTTGAAGACACATGAGTAGGAAATTAATGCTTACATTTGTATGCCACTGAGTCTTGCAGTGATTTTTCATTTTTTATATGTATAGCTTTTATACAGGTATATAATATGTCTTCCAGTTTTTTATAAACCACAGTTCAACTAAATGTTTCTCCACTGAATAACATGAGTCACCAACAAGTTTAACACTAAATGTTAATGGCAAACATGCTAGGTTTTCTGTTGCACTCCACTTTTGTTACCAATATTTGTATTAGTCAACTTTGTTCATCTAAATCTAACTGTAACCACACTAAAAATCTGATGGCTCATAATAAGTTTTATTTCTCATTGACATTTATGTTGGCCTCTCTTTTCTATGGGTCTTCTTTCTTCTGAGATCCAAGCTAGAGAGAAAAACCCCTGCCTAGAATATAGTACTATTCCAAAAGGAAAAGAACAACATAGTCTGTCAGTGTCTTTTAAAGCTTCTACTCAAATGTAGACTTCTTATTTTTGCTTGGATTCTATGGGCAGATGCAAGTCACAAGACCATAACATATCTGAGGTTTGAATAAATATATAATATTCTCAATCAGGTGGAGATTAGCTCATTGGAAACAAGATGGCCACATTACCTAAGAAACCCTCTGAGAATTCTTGAAGAAGCAGTTCAAAATGTTACCTCCTCAGATTCTCTCTGTATAGACATCTCCTCTTTTTGCCCCCCACACACATTTAAAATTTACTTTACAAAGCTAAAGTTATAATATTGAAACATATGAATAAATATTTTAAGGACAGGGGCCAGAGGGTTAGTTCAGTGGTTCCGGAGCCTGCCTGGCAAGCGCAAGATCCTGAGTTCGATCCCCGGTAACCACATACAATGCTGGGTGTGGAGACTCACACCCACCAGCAATCAATACCACATACCACAGTGCTGGGCATGGTGGCTCACGCCTGTAATCCCAGCACTCAGGAGGCAGAGACAGGAGGATTGCTGAGTTCAAGGCTTGCCTGGGCTACATAGTGAGCTCAGGGCCAGCCTGAACTACAAAGCGAGACCCATTCTCCAAAAGGAAAAAGAAAAATATATTTTAAGGACAATATGCTATTTCCCATACTGCTTAACAAGCTCTGTCTGCACAGGAATTGGCATATATTTTATTCTGTTTTTTCTAATACTTAGCATAGTCCCTGAAGTGTAGTATATTGCTCTAGTAATGCTTTTGTAAAAAGTTGTGAGCTAATGAGTGAAACCAAGAGATACTAGGAGGTAGTTATATGAGAATAGATAGAGGAAGATGAATTTGTTTTAAAGTTGGTATACACTAGGAAAAATAATAGGGCAAACAGAGGCATTAATAAAATATACAGATGAAGACAAAATTTAGCATTCTCTACCACATAGATGGTATTCAATACTCCCACCCTTGGTAATATCAGGTAGGTAAAAAATGGAAAGGGAGAAAGTGTTCTTTTTTTCCCATTTTGCATTTTTTAGTCCCTTACTTGCTTAAAGACTGCAAATAAGGACCTCAACTGTCTCATTGGTCAAATTCAGGGATATATTTTAAATGGCTTTATTAAGGGTCAACCTTGGGTAACTATAAGTTTCCAGTGGAATGAGGGTACCTACTCAGCCTCAAGATTCTGGGTTGGTCTTTTGTTCCCTTAGGATTACTTCCACAGAAGGTTGTTATTTTCTTAGGGGGATCTTCAAACGTCATTCCTTCTGACCCCTGGACTCCCACCGATGTGTCTTGCTCACCACATGCCTGTCACTCCTTTCCCTCCTTCTCTCTCACATATCATGCCTGTAGAAGGTTGACTTTATATTGCATGAGTAATAAGGGCCAGGCATGCTGGCACATGCCTTGCATATGTTATCTCGTTCAATCCACACCGCAACCCTGTGAGGTAGGCATCGATCCAATTTAAAGATGTCATGTCTTAAACTCAAAGAGATTAATTAACGTACTGAAAGTCACACATCCTAAGGATAGGACTTTTGAATGCAGATGTTTCTCAGTGAAGACTTCAGACTGTCTACACGCCACTGAACTACTTCAAACACAAAGAACCCTCAGGGTTGAGTATTCTGGAAGATGATATACTTTTGCAGATGCAGAAATCACACATGCAGATTATATCTCTCTATATATCTGTACCCATGTGTAGATATAGATTCATTTGGAATTAAAGCATATTACATAGTACCTACCTTCTTAAGTAGAAAATGATGGATAACACAATCTAATCATCCTTTATGCATTTATTTTATATGTGCTTAGCACTGTGTCAAGAGCCGTATTTTAAATTTACTTCAAATTAATTTTTGTCCTCATACACTCTTAAGAGTTAGCAAATTTATGAATTAGCTCTGCAGGGGTGGCAAGAGCTGCAGTTCAGACACACTCGCTTGTCTGCCATCTCCACCTACAAGCATTACCCAGCTAAACCCAGCAGATCTGCTTAGCAAAGATTAACTCCAAGGTCCAATTCTCATTCTGAAGCTGGGGCTCTGGATGACTGAGGTCTCCTTCTGTGTTTGTTACTTCTCTTGCTGCCGAAACAAAATACCTGGCACACAAAGCTAAGGGGGGAAAAGTTTATTTGGCTTAGTTTATAGAGGTTTCAGTCCACAGTCAGATGGCCCCAAAGCAGGGCGGCCTGGCAGACAAGCATTGCAGGGAAGAAACACTGCGTGGTGAGAAGGTAGCAAAGCAAGCAAGGAACCACCGCAGCTCTTTCTGTCCCTTATATTTTATCCAGGCTACTTGCAGCAGGCAACATTCACACCCTTAATCCTAGTGCCCTTGATTCCAGTATTGCATCTTGAATCAATTCCACTGTCACACGCTCTAGGTCCAGACACCTCTGAAAATGCCCAATCTATTCCACATGAGGTTTTGAGGGGTCATCTAACCACAAGCCATAGCACCTTCCTTTAAGGTCCTAAAGAATAGGAGAGACTAAGTAAAAACTACAATATTGTTCTTGAAGAGAGATTTGATAACATACTGGTATATTTTGTGTCCCCCAAATATTCATATATTGAAACCTAATCTCTAATGTACTGGCAGTTGGATGTGGGGTTTTTGAAAGCATAATTAGGTCATGAGGATCAGGAGTTTGTGATAGGACTGTGTCTTCCTAGGAAGAGAAAAGAGAGCTCACTTCCTTCCTGGGCTCTGTGCATGTCAGGACATAACCAGGAAGCAAGCACTCACCAGAATACAACCATACTGGCACTTTGATGCCAGATTTCCAGCTTTCAGAGATGTAAAAAAGAAATGTCTATTTTTAAACTGCTCAAACTATAGTTATTATATTACATAAGCATGAACTAAAACACACAAACATGTATATAACAAAGAACTGTCATAATAAACAAGAATCAGGTAATTCCTTTTCAATGTTAAATGTTCTCTAACATGCAAGGCAGTTTTCTGTACGTGCTTTGATATGATCTTTCCAATAATGATCCCTACTTCACAGATGAAGAAGTGGAAGCTAGGGGAATTTCACAATTCACTGAAGATCATAGAAGCAATACATGGTAAAGCTGAGAAACAAAGCCCTGGTTCTAATTCAGTGTTCTCTTTAGAATTGTAATGCTGACTTAGCACAAGTCCCAGTTGCTTCTATTCTCTAGAACTTCTGAGGGAGGAGGCCCCACCCCTTCCATTGGTCACCCAGGACCCTTGATAGGAACTGAGCTCTAGTATTCTTGCTTGCTAAACTGGACTGTTGGCTTTGGCTGGGTGATGCCTGAGATAGAGCAGGGGGCCAGGAAGGCAATGTCTCATCGCCATCCTTCAAGAGGTGGCATTTTCTAAAAGAATGCTTGGTTCTCAGAAACACTATTGATAATGAGGTAGCTCGTTTTTAAAATGCTGTAACTAGATATTCTAGGAAAATAGACCTGGCTCCAGGAGTTCAGCTGTGGTGTTTTGGTTTAAGGTTTGAGGTCATTTTTTGAGATGAGCTTTCAGCTGCCTTGCCCATCTGACCCTGGACCTCAGCAAGGCAGCACACTCAAGCCATTGTCCTAGTGGCTGAATCTCAGGGCTCCTTGGAGCCTGAGACAATTGTAAGCATTCCTGCACCCGGTATCTAATAAAGTGAACATTTCACCTCCTGGGACCCTAGGAAGAAGGAAGGTGTGTGTGTGTGTGTGTGTGTGT
>PVIC010012729.1:27111-39192 GCA_004025085.1 Thryonomys swinderianus | reverse complement strand
AGCCACCACGTCCGGCATTGTGGTATGCGGTGTTGATTGTTGGTGGGTGTGTCTCCACGCCCAGCATTATATGTGGTCACCGGGGATCGAACTCAGGACCTTGCACTTGCGAGGCAGGTGCCGGAACCACAGAGCTAACCCTCCGGCCCAAGAATTCAATTAAAAAAAAATTACAAACACTAAGAAATAATCTGCCATGAGGGGGAGTCAGTAGATACAGAATACAGGAAGATTAGAACCCCAAGAATTTGAGATAAATGAAAAGGACTATAGAACTAAGTGTGCTTTTGAAACATTGAGCAAATTGAAGGATAAATGTAATGATGAGAACATGAGAAAAGAAGAGGCAGTTTTAGGAAAAAGTAGAATTCACAAACTTTGTGGTGTCAGTAGGGGAATGGGAAAAAATGAGAATTAAATCGTGTCATATACTGGCACAAATTCCCAAGATTGATGTGTATGTACAATGTACCAATAAAGATAAAAAATAAATGAACAAAAGAAGAGAAAAAAATGGCATAAAGTAAAACAAAAGTTCTGTTGACTGAAATTAAAAACAGGTCAAATAACAAGTTAAATGTCGTTCAAGAGAGACAGAGATTCAAGAAAACAGCCATTATGACTAATCCAAAGTGGCGAGATAGGTCTTTGCAAGCTGTTTCACATGCTTATTCCCTGCAATGTTGTACATAATGGGAAGAAAGCAAGTGATATCTACATTCACGCTGCTTCTGCTCTCCTTTCAAGCAGAAGGAATTCCTAGACCGTTTTTGAATTAACTTAGTTCCATGGGTGGAAGAATTCGGGCCTTGATGACCAGTTTCTCTCCTTGACTCAGCTTCCATGTCCTCCTTCAGCAGCTGTATGTTCAACTCGAGGTCTAGGGTGGCACTGAGAGCCAGCACCGAAGCCTCCTTCGCCCCCCACCTGTCTTTCTTTCTCCATTAATATGAAGACACAATACAAAATTGTCATTATTGATCAGTGACATTAATCAAACATCTAAAACTGGCATATGGCAAATTCTGACTTTAGAGAATCGAATCGGAGTCCTAGTGGACTGAGCTCTGAGTTCCCTCTGGTCTGAACGACAGCAAGTTAATCAGTAAGTCAGTGCAAGAGGTGCCAGAAATGAAAGAAAGAAAGAAAGAAAGAAAGAAAGAAAGAAAGAAAGAAAGAAAGAAAGAAAGAAAGAAAGAAAGAAAGAAAGAAAGAAAGAAGGAAGGAAGGAAAAAAGAAAGAAATAAAAAGAAAGCAAGAAAGCAAGAAAGAAAGAAAAATTCACTTTGTCACCAGTGGGAAGGCCAATTATAAAAGAGTGGCTCTATCCTTACAGAGCCAAACGTCTTCCTTCTAGTCCTCACACAATTCATTTGCATGGATTAGGGAATATTAACCAAGTGACAGTAAAGTGGGACATAGATATGGTAATGATAAAGATGGTGATTCTATGAGTGAAGTTTAAAACATATATTAATGTATTGGCATCTCTCTAATGCACCAACGGGGTATTTTTGCAATCTCAGTACAATATTGCACTTTTCCTTTGCAATTACACACCAAAGGAAAATCATGTATATGCATACATACATACATATGTGTAAAATGACTGACCCACTGCATCTAAAATTAAATTTAAATACTAATGAGGCAAAAGTAGTTTTCATCTCAAATGTTTAAGGAATAATGCAATATTTTTCTCAGAGTTATAATTGATTAAAAGAACATATTTATGGTCTTAGTATACCCAGCTGATGAGAAGGGATGGGTAATTTAATAATCATGTGAGAAAAATGTATGATTTATGGAAGAAACAGAAATATGATTATTATTTTAGACTTCAAACCAAAGCATATCCAAAGACATTAAAAGTATAATCTAACAATAAAGACAAAACTCTAGGAAAATGTAGGTTAATTTATAAATCTCATTTTGATCCTTAACACAGTTCTTTGAATACAAGTTCTGGTGGAAAGTAGGGGTTGAGATAATGAGGGGTATTAGATTCAAGGAAGAAGTGCAAGCTGGAAGAATTTAGCAAAGGGCTGCATATGCAGGACTTCAAATTGATATAAATTTAAGTTGACTCTAAAATTAGACAAAATGCTTGACAAAGTTACATATGGTGTAACAAAATAAAGTAAGTTAAAAACCAACGAAGGCCTAAAGGAAAAATAATTATGACAATTTAAATGGATTTGATAGGGAAAGCAGTGCAATAAATTCATGATGGGAATTTTGATATACTTTCTAAAAACGTCAGTATGGCTTTACATTTTCCAGAAGCAAGTGGAAAAGATGAATGTGCTCATCCATGGAATTTCCATTAATTTCTTCATATTACCTTCAAATCTAGAATGATCTTCTAGATAAAAAAAGACTAGAGATTATATTGGCTACAATTTTAGAACATTGTAAATATTATGTTCAAATTCTACCAACCTAGCAGTGCTATTTTGTTGAAGAATGAATGATGACTATTAAATACTACATTGGATAACAATAAATGAACATTAAATTATCAATCACCTGTGCACTCTAGGATATATTTTGGTCCTATGTAAGAAGTTGAAATAAAATCATATTATGCTCTAAAATGCCACTTCTAGAAAATAATCACAAAGAATTAATTGTATCAGCCACAATTTGAGTTTAAGGTAAACTACAGTATTATTTATACTAGCATAAAGTGGGAAACTTACATACAATAAAGGGAAAATTTTTAAATGAAATATGTTACACAGACTAGATAAATTATTTTTCCAGCCTCTTTCAAATAAGGTCAGTCTTTTAAAGATGCAATATCATGATTAAAAAGTATTGAGTGTGGTATGATCTAGAGAAATAGCATACAGATAAAGTCAAAGAAATTTTCATTTTAAAATTTTATTTACATTTGAATTTCTTTAAACATTTTTTATTTTCTCCTGTTAAGGGAATGCATACCTTTTTTCTATTTTTAAAAAAATTTTACTGATAATTTTCTTCTATTTTGGAGAGCTCTGCTGTGAGTAGAAAGAAAAATGTACAACAGGGAGACAATATTTTTGTCTGCATGTATGTGTGTACATGAGTGCATGTGTGTATGTGTGTGTGTGTGTTAGACAGGACAAGCTGAGATTCATGCTAATAACAGTAACTTTTTAAAATATGATCAAAATGGGATGAATTTAAAGATAAATCCTGAAATTATAGCTAAAGAAGGAATGGGGTTATACTCACTGCTTGGAAAGATCATTCTTGAGTAAAGACCGAAGTGAGGTTGTAAATAACACAGTGATAGTTCAGTAAAAGGACAGTGTTCAGGGTGCACAAGTTCAGCAGCCAGAAATCTCAGAGAGGCAGGAGATGATGTCAGAGACACGAAGGATGAGACTGAGGCCTTGAAGTTAGTCGTTGTCCAGAAGGGACAATGGAGCTGGTCAGCGACTGCAGGAATAGTGGAGAGGGCTGGGCTGTGACTTGAATTAAAGTGGTCACTGTTCAACACAGGGTGTATGCTTTTCTTCTGGAGCATTGCCTGTTGCCCTGGCTGTAGATTCAGAAGAGCTGGCAGCCTGAGGACACTGTGGTGGCCTGATGGCGGGGCAGTGAATGAAAAAACATGCTGAAGGGGTTCCGGAGAGCTATGTACGCAGGTAGAGAAGTCGACAAAGCGATACCTTACAGGTTTAGGACACCTGCAAAGGAAATAAAACTATAACAAGGGGCGATGAGAGAGGATAAAAGGAAATTGGAGGAGGGAAATCTCAGACTTCAGGGGTCACAACAGTTCCCAAGGAAGGATGCTGAAATGTAGAGTACTGAGACCCATTACAAGAAAGGTAAATTCATGGGTGGATTCCAAAAATTTGCATGATTAATAAATGACTCTAATGTTTGGTGGGCCATACTCTAAAGAATCCTATGGTAGATTCCATGTTGTAAAAACAGAGGTAGTCAAAAAGGAAAAGTGAGAAATGCAGAGAAACAAAAGCTACCATTTGGAAATTTTAGACTTTAAGGTGTGAACTTCAGGGTTAGGACCAGCTTGGCTGGTGCTAGGTGCAGACCATGGCTTCTGTGGACTTTGATGGCCCATGTTGGAGATCTGGGCAATGCAGTTCTGGGGTTTGGTTTTTGGCTGAGTCTTTAACATGTCTTGCCAACTCAAATTTTGTAAGTGCCAAAATAATGTTTCCCAAACTCACATTCAGCGGAACAAAGCCTTTACCAGAAATACTCAGAATTATTAAAAACAACAAACACAGTGTGCCCTAACCAAGTCACGTGGGGAAAGGCAGGCTTAAAAAGTCAGGAAGATTTTTAAAAAACATTTTATCTTTATTGGTACATTGTATATACACATCATAACATGATCACACTCGATACTGGGAATTTGTGCCAGTATATGATGCAGTTTAATTCTCATTTGTTTTTGAAGAGATAAATATGAGTAACCTGAAAGATTTTTAAATGATGTATTCTCCAT
Organism: Thryonomys swinderianus; assembly: GCA_004025085.1. NCBI lineage: Eukaryota > Metazoa > Chordata > Mammalia > Rodentia > Thryonomyidae > Thryonomys > Thryonomys swinderianus. The sequence goes on along the minus strand of PVIC010012729.1, from coordinate 34,721 downwards.
TGTGTTTTATGAATGTCTAATAAAGAGAGGTGGCCTGCTCTTCTTAAGGAAAGAAAAGGAGAGCATTCCAAATATCACATTGGCCGTAGCAGTGCTGCCTCTGCTCTGTTCTCCCTCCTGGCCTGCTCCATCTCTCCTCCCCACCCCTCCCCGTCCTCTTCCCTCCCCTCCCTTCTCCTGTCCCCTCCCCCCTTCCCTCCCTTCCTCTTCCACCACTTCTGATTTGTAGAATGATTGCCGAGTTCCGGAACAAACTAGGGCAGCATGCCTCACATACCTTTTCTCAGTGCTTGGAAATTCACATCAATCACGGTTTTCTAAGAAATTTCTTCTTCAAGCGTTGTTCCAAAATGATGAAATGGAATAGTCTCAATATTTCTTACATTTTGCTAGTGGTTTTGCTATATACTTCCCCCCCAAAAAATAATTTCCATTAAAAATAATGTTAAAAACATATTGAACTTCAGAAGCAAATGCTTTTGAGTATTTTTAAGTTGATAATTTTCCCTTTAATCTGTGAAATGCAGTAACACATTTTCATCTCTGGAATTTTACATTCAATTCTAGTCCATGATGTGCATTGCTATGTTTTAAAATAAAACAATAGATTGACTTGATTTATCCTTTAAATTTTGTCATCTTCACTTAGAAGACTGGTCCAGAGATTGACTTTGGTAGGGTATTTTTGTTCTCTTTGTTGTTAGGGTCGCGCTTACCGTGTTAGGAGTCCCTGAGAGGTGATGCAGCACATGAAAGATCTACCCAGTTCTGATGATATTTCCTGACATTTCACGGTCTTCTAGGTTTTCTTGCACACATACACTTACATACGCATAAAATAACTCTGCTTGAGGTTGGAATCAAGAGCCTGTTAGATGATAAACTGTTAATGGAAGAGGAGAAGTTGAGGACTGCAACAACTTTAGAAGGCATCTTCCTCCTTTTCAGGAGTATTAGATTTTACCTCTACATGTATTTTTGAAAATAAACATTAACATATATCATTTTAATGAATACACTTGAAATTAAATCAACATCAAGAGTTTTCTAGGAAAACAATTCATAAATTTTAAAGGAAAAGGAAGTAGTGAATCTAACTGTAACAGTGTACCATGGTTCCTTCAACCTGCTCTCTTTCTTGAAAAGTTTGTGTATTTCTGGTCTTTGGTTCTACAGTGAATAGAAGAATCTTCTATTTTCTATTTACATAAACTAACGTTGTTACAAAATAATAAATATCATATTAATGCATTGTTTTTTAAATTTTTTAAATTGAATTCTTTATTGGTACATTTTATATACTGTTCATGATCGTACACAATACTGGGGAATTTGTACCACTGTATGACACAAGTTAATTCTCATTTTTACCCACATCCCTACCCACTCACAGCCCCACACCCCCTATATACATGCTCTTTTATTTTCTTTTGGAATCATATTTATTCCTTCCCCTCATTATGTTTAATGGATTATTATACCAAAGCAGTAGCATACCTTCTTATAGGTGTGATATGGGATCAATAGGGTCTTTGGGCACAGAAGGTCACTGGTATTCTCTGTATGTATTAGGAAATGAATTATTGTAGAATGAATGGCCTCACTAAAGGGACCATATGCTGTTGGTATGGAATCCATTGGACTGTCAACCCAGTGAATCATAAGGCTCTGTTTTCTCCTTTGTATTCAGTGATATCTTCAGTCTTGGTCATGATACCTCCATACAGTGTACTTCATAATTACTTGTCACTGGATCCAAGCATTGTGGATGTTATAGAAAGCAACAGATACTCTGTTGTGTACTGGACAAATCACCTCACCAACCTAATCCCATATAAATATATATTCTCTCTTGTAAATCTCAGGAATAAAAGAAAAAAAAACCAGGACGGGTACACGGATAGAGGGAGCAAAGGAGGGAAGAAAGGTATGATAGGGTTTGAGATTCAGTTTATAAGGTTAAGTATAAGAAGTCCATGGAGACAAATTTTGAAATGGGACTTAGGCAGGAAAATGACTTTCACTGTTTACCTCTCAGGTAGTTAAAAAACATAATGCTTTAATTTAAAAAGAGTTGACATAACTGCCATTCAATAACTTTTACATTTTTACTGGAAGATTAATATGGGCTTTTGGTTCACTGAATGTCCTTTCCCTACATAGTAGAGTGTGTGCATGCTTTTGGATTGTATATGAGCAGAATACTGTAGCAAAATAGTTCTTTTCTGATGTGCTAGAACACAGTGTGGAAGAAACTCATCTGATGACTACCTAGGTCATTGAATAGAGCAAAGAAAGTTGTGACTATTAATCAGGATATGTCAATCTGACTGATTAAAAATGACTAGCAGATTATATTTAAACATCATTCTGGATGCATCTGTGGGGTGGTTCCAATAATATATGTTCAATGCATCTCATCTTCTTGTCCATAAAATTATCTTTATACTACTTACTTCTTTAGATCCTTCTAGATCATTGTAGTTTATACTTCAACAATAAGTTCCTATTTTAATCCTTCTATGAATTACTTAATGTTCCAGAGATCAAATTACACTGTTTAAAATATTTTAAATGCTATACTTTTAAAATGTATTCTAAACAATTAAATGAAATGTGCATTTCTGTAAATAATTCCTACCTTAATTTTACAGTTCACAATTTGCTGTATAGTTTTTATTTATTTCTACTTCAGTCAACAGTGGCAATCATTTAATAGTTACTGGACCTCAAAAGTGCCTTTTCTTTGAATTTGAACCTTTTCTATAAAAATGAAAAGACTATATTTTTGTCAGTGTCAAGAAAACTAAAATGGCAAAGAATTTAGATTTGATTTTGAAATTTGAACTGTGGCTAAAATTAGCCAAATAAGTTCTTTCATCGTTTTCCTAAAACACGCTGTCTGCCCTTCTGACTAGTGAGGTTTTCTGGATTTTTAAATGAATAGTGTCTTGTAATGTTTCCAATCTCCAATGGATAAACAAGGAGAAAGAAGTGGACTCCACACTTTTACAGAATGCTTTTGCTTTAGATCATGAAGGCTGCCAATCCAAAAGCCTTAGAACAACATCTGTTTAGGAATCAAAGGTTCCTAACACATAAACCCTTAAGACTCAGTTACTTTGGTGTCTTCACACACACAGGAATATGTGCAGCAGTTTCCTCTGCTTGAGCTGAGGCTTAGACTAGAACCTTGAAAATGTTTTAATTTCCCTGGAGGTGAAGGAAACATAGAAATGGCCAGTAACAGTGGCACCAAATTCATAACATTTTATGCCAAGTACAGGAGGAAATAGGGGCTTAATTTGGTGCTCCGAAGTTTTCCAGTGCACTCAGATTTGGACAATTTTTACCTTTTTTTATTTTTTTCCTTGAGACAGGGTCTTTCTTTGCAGTTCTGGCTGGCCCTGAGCTCACTATGTAGTCTAGGCAAGCCTTGAACTCAGCAACCCTCCTGCCTCTGCCTCTTGAGTGCTGGGATGACAGGTATGAGCCACCATGCCTGGATTTCTATGGTAATTTATAAATTAACAACTTTGCATATTTTTATTTATTTCTACTTCAGTCTACAAATATAATCATTCAGTAGATATTTGACCTCAACATGCTTTTTCTTTAAGTTCAAAACTCTTTTCTACAAAAAGAAATTTTTAGTTATTACATACCATGATTTTGCATTATTTATAGGTGAAGATGCACAAGTACAGACTGAGGAGAGGCAGAGAGAGGGAGAATGAAAAGGGAGAGATACAGAGAAAGAAAAGAGAGAAAAGAAAAGAGAGAGAATGGAACAAATGAATTGTTCTTCCATAAACATTTCGAATGGTGTAACAGTGCTAGAACCAATGTATGATTTACAGCTAGAAACCAGTGTCACTAAGAAATTGTATGATTCCTGGAATCCAGCGCTATGTCCCACTCAAACTAAAATAAACACAAATGAGCCTCTCCTCATGTAAGCTAGTTATAGCAAGTTCCCTAGAAGCAAAGGAAGATTGGATATTCTTGTCTTTCACACAGATGTTTTCAACTCTTTTTAGATTTGCAAGTTCTTTTTTTTTTTTTTTTTGATTTTGTAGTTCAGGCTGACCCTGAGCTCACTATGTTGCCCAGGCAAGCCTCGAACTCCGCAGTCCTCCTGTCTTTGTCTCCCGAGTGCTGGGATTACAGGCATGAGCTGCAATGCCCTGCTACAAATTCTAAACTATCTTTCAAAAGTTTAAGAGATGTTTCCCCTGTGCTCTACATAGGTGTGACTTTCCAGAGATGCCTGAAGCTGCTGTAGCTTGTTAATGTTTCTGTCCTCAGATTTGATTTTGAAGTAGTGAACATGCATGCATTTATTTAAATTAAAAGACAGCAATTTGGAAATATAAGAGGCAAATGAAATCGATGAGGATTTTCCTCAAATCTATTTCATTAGTAGCGAGTTGTACTATCCGATTTCTTCCCTAGGCATCTCTAAATGATGTCTCCCCTTGGTTCACAGTTCCTTGACTTACAGTGCAAAGGGTTTTTAGTATCCAAAAATCTTGGAGTCACATGAATGAATTCACTTTCTTGGCCAGCACATAATCGGGTTCACACTGAAGTGGAGGTCAGACCACTGACCTTCTCTCTGTGAGGTGGAAGCCTGTACTTTTCTTGAGATACAAGAAAATCTCTCAGTCCATCAGATTGGTCTTGAAAGCAAGGCCAAGAGCCTATTTGATTTATGTCCCAGAGAAATGGTTAATCAGTAGAGTCTACAAATGGTTGCTAGACACTTTCAAATATTGGCAATACAAACTTGCAACTTCAGGATCAAGCCATAAACAGCCCATGACCATCAACAAATAGTGCCTTTGTTTTAACAATATGAGTATTATGTTCAGTCTTGAGCCCTATTGTTGATTTTACTTTCATTATATGACTGTAGTTTTAACTATCATTGGTAAGGATTTTTATATTCCTTGCTCTACTATACCACGCTCGACCTTCCTGGCGACATTTAAAACTTGATAGATTTATGGCAGTATTTAAATTGTTTATTTGTGTGATTTGGTTAAGGTGTAGATAGTTGTCCTCTTTTATTGGTTTATTTAATTGGTTGTTCCCATGGTAACACTTTTAGTACTTTCTCTTCCAGAAGGTTGAAGGATGGTTTGGGGGCTTTTGTGTGGTGGTCTGTTAGTCTTCAATAGACCCTAATAGGATTCCTTTGGGGTTTTCCCTCTTCTAGTTTGAGCAACTTGACTTCTTTAACCCTTAGAAGGCCAAGTCATATGTTTGCTAAGGACCACATCTAGACACATGGCTTTGATGGCAGTTAGAAGGAGGTGGGCAGTGGGGAACCTCAGGATCACTATTATATAAGATTCAATACAATTGACTGGCAAAAGCCTTCTCAAATTTGCATGCTTTCGCTATGATGGTTATAAAACTAAGTTTATTTTGTGTTCAGTTTGCAATGAAAAGATATATAGCTATGGGTGTTTGTTACAGTTGCTGTTGTTGTTTTCTAGATACGTGGGGGTTTTGGTCATAATTTCAGCTGGGCAGCTGTTGTCGGTTCACTGTTGTTCAACTCGGACTTGCTCTCTGAGGGACTTAGCTGCAGCCTTCTAATGTCAAAGGATGTCATGAGATGGAAGAAATGAAATCACCCACGAAATGTATTGTGTGTTTGTTCAGTTAAACATTTCTACTCTAAAAAAGAAAAACTTTGAAATTTAGAAATACATATTAAAGACATTAAATACATTATTAAAGTTAAGTATGTAATTTTCCAGAATTAGTGTCTCTCACGTGTATTTGACGTTTATTGTGAAATAATGATAAGGAAGAATTTATTTTTGTTGTTATTTTTAATAATGACCATAACCAAAACTGTATACCACACACATTCAAGGCTGTAAAAGAACTGTCATGTATACTTTATCAATTGTTGACATGTTTGCAAGTGAGAAGAAATCACATGTGATTCAGGATTTGAAGGTGAAAATCATGCTACATACTCTCGTTCTCAGCTTTTTCACTTTGACTGGCTATATTTTAGTGAATACAGGAGTTAAAAAATATTATCCCAACAGAGAAAGCATCTTACACTTATGTGCTTCTATTTAATATTAATCTCTGATGCAATAAAGTGAAAAATGTGCCATAACTGTGATCTCAATTATACCATGTAGGTCCCTTGAAATAGTCTCAATACCCAAGACAAAGGAGATATATTATTAGTAAAATGTATCATGTATATCAACCCCACTCACAGATGTGAAAGCAAGGAAAGGTGAGACGAGGAGAGAAATAGGGACTAGGGATAAAATCATCAAATATGCAATTAAAAAGAGGGGGAAAGAAAGAACAAATAGTATATAAAGTTAGTTTCATTGCTGACGTTAGTTTTTTGGATATTTTTCCTTGCTTTGGCCAAAGTCTATAATCATGGATTATTGGATCTCCAAAAGGTTTCAATAGCAAATGAATTCAGCACAATAATTCTATTGCTAAGTAACCTATGTCAAACTTATACAATGTGGAAGTGAAACCGAGCTTACACTCTAGTTCTAGAGCCACTTATGAAGTTACCAACCCTGCCTTGAAAACCGAGAGAGGAGGATCCTTCCTCTTGTCCGTGTTGTTCCTAAGACATGGTACTTCCATCTGGCTAAGGGAGTAACACACTGTGCTGTATGTGTCAGCACAGAGCATTTCACACGTGTTGCCACTTCTAACTAGAAGGGAGGCCAGCGCATTGGCTAAGAGCATGGAGTTTGGGTATAGACAGCACTGAATTTGAAACCCCCCTCTGATAATTGCTACTGGGCCTCATTCTGACTTCTGTGGCTCTCAATTTTTTATCTGAAGGAAAGGGACAATTATAGTTTCCACTCCAAGGTTTGACTATGGATAGTGACCCCCAAAGGCCAATATATTAATGGTTTGGTCCCTGAGGATGCACGATTGGGAAACCATAGCACCTTTAAGGGGTGGGGCCTTAAGGAAATCCTAGTTCATTGGAGACCGACTGTCAAAGGGGATTATGGGACTCCAGTCTCTCCTTTTCTTTCTCTCTGCTTCCTTTCTTGAGATGTGAGTGTTTTCACCGACACATAAGCCTGCCATGATGTGTCACCTTTGCTAGAGGCTCACACCAATGGGGTCACCCTGTCTTGTGTGTGAACCTTTTCAACTGTGAACCAAAATAAACCTCTTTGCTTCCTAAGTGGATTGTGCCACTGCTTCATTATGGTGATGGAGAACTGCTTAATACAGTGTATTTTCTAGAGCCCTTTGGAGGACTCAATGAAGTCAATGTGGCTTGAAAAGGTTACTAGCGTTTAAGCTTTTTCTAGTAAAAGTGGTTACTATTTATGTGGTTCAGATGTCAAGAGAAAATAAAGGAAAAAGGAGATGCTAATAATGTTAGGGCAAAATGACAGTGCAAATGGGATCCAATATGTTGCCTTTTTCTGGATAATATTTTCATGAATGGAGATCAGAGAGATGATTATTTGACTATAATTTTTAAAGTTAGAAGTATATTGTTATCATAATAAAATTTAGGAAAAATATCACCATGATCTTAAATATAAGTCTATGATGGAGAATTCTGCTTAATTTAATAT
>PVIC010012729.1:0-27011 GCA_004025085.1 Thryonomys swinderianus | reverse complement strand
ACCAGAGAAAAGATATGGTATAACAAGGGCAGCGGATGTAGTTTAGTGTGAGAGTACTAAGTTCAATCAACAATACTGCAAAAAATAAAAGAATAAAGCACTATCAATCTTTTAATTATATGACATATTACAAAAGATAAGCACATTGTAGAAAAATATAAAAATATATATAATAAAATTTTTAAAATATGCTTCCTGTTTTAACTTTCGTTCCTACATCAGCTCTTATTTGGGATCACTTAGAATTATCTTTTCATACAAAATTATTTTTTCTTATAAATTGTAGTTTACATTTAATATACCACAGAAATTACTCGATTATTACTGTCCTCCTACCATCATATTATAAATGAGTGCAATTCATTTCTTTTTATGAAACACTTTGCTTTATTGATTCAATTCCCTAGTTATTTATATTGGAGAGTTATTCTATGTTATTTAAAACACTGGTGTTTTGCCATTAGGAACAAACTCTATTTACTCTGTGCTAATCTACCCTTATTCTCTTTGAATTCATTTCTGCAAGATAAATGGTGACTTTAGGGGTCTACATTTCCTTGACTTCTAATAGATAGTATTGTAACTGCAGCAAATTTAATTTATAAATAGTTTCAAACTCAAGAGCTCATTTTCCCATTAGTAATAGCATTAGTATTTGGCTGGCAAGTTTTGGTTGACATAAAATATTCATGGAGAACAAAGCTGCCCCTTAGTTTCTCAGGGTCATCTTCTGATGCCTTTTGAAGGCTAAGAGCTCAAAACAAGATGTCCTGGGGCCAGGGGTGTAGCTCTGTGGCACCACTATCTGCCTTGCAAGCACAAGGCCATGAGTTCAATCCCTGGTACCACAAAAACAAGATGTCCAACAATGCTGTGCAAACTGAGACAACTCAACCCAAGAGCCTCACTTGTCATTAGTATCCAGAACTGAGTATCTGGTTGGCTTTACACAGAGGGTAAGACTGTAATGAACAACACTCCAAATATAATTAATTCCCCCAAAGTGGACTTTTCTATACCTCAGAAGAAATGGCTCAGAAACACCAAAGGTCTCCGTGATTTCATTCTCAGTATTTCCAATACCTCGTGTGCACCAAGTCCGTGGTTTCCCAGATTGTTTAAAATGCATGTTTAAAACCCATGGCCACACAGTGATTATGAAAGAAGAAAATTGTGGAACCTGCACTTGATGGTGTGCCGTGAGGGTGCTGGGTTGCAGTGACTGTCACGTGACCTGTGACACGTGCCTGCCAGGTCTGTGGGATGCGTGTGAGGACAGTAAATATAATTTGTAGGGTACCATTTACTTTGGCAGAAAGATTTCTGATCAAAACAGGGCCACAAGTTTACAAATTTTATGACAATGAAAAGTCATCATATTTAACTGCCTGGTGTCTAAATCTGGGAGCTCAGAGTGTACAACATCCCAATTTGGTAGCAAAATGAATAGTGTGGACTAAAGGCTTAGTGGTCCCCATTTCTTGAGGTTAAAAATTGTCTGTTTCCAGCAATATTCAACTTTTTTCTTTTGTTTTCCTTTTCTTCCCTAAGTGAGAGATGGAGTAAGAGGAAAAGCAAAGGAAGACCAGCTTTAAATGACTTATAAAACCAGCCCAGAAAAAAAAAAAAAAAAAAAAAAAAAACTTCTGGACATCAAAAAGGTCTTACAAAACAGGCTTTTAATGATTTAAGTGTAAATGAATTGAAAACATATGGATAACATTTTCCCTTAAAATACACTTGGGCTTAAAAAATTAAGGGGAAAAGTAAATGGCAGAGAATGTTTTAGATTTGGTAAAACAGGAAAAACGTAAAAGATAAACAGCTTGAGGGGACTGAGACACCCCAGTTGCATGTGGAGTTGTTTGTCCTCAAGGAAGGATAAGTGTTAGAAAGATGGAAATCCCCTACATCCGGGAGCCCTGGCCACCTAACCACACACACGAGGTACAACAGGGACAACCTCTTCCCCAAGGACATGATTTGACAGTGGACTTGGAGAATCGTTGGTGGGGAGCATATTTACTGAGATCTCTGCTTATTAGAAAATCCAGTACCTAACTGCAAACTACTGCTGGGGTTGGAAATAGGTGAATTTCAACCCATTTGAGGTAGGCGTGAGTTGGTATGAGGTCTTGCTTATATAAATCCCTACTGTCTTTCTTGATCTTTTTGCATTGCCAGCATTTAAAGTCAGCTCTAAAATAATACGATCTTTCTTTCTCTCCATAGAGAATTTTATTTTCTGCCACAGGTAATTTCTTACTTACTTTCCACATCAGGAACAGGACTAAATATTCCCTCTAAATTTTGAAAATTAATACATGTTAAATATACATTGCTGTTTACTTACTACTTGAGGCTAAGTTAGAATTCTATATCTAAAAATCTGTGACACAAAACCAGAAGGAGAGTACTATTTTCCCTGCATGACACTTAGGCACACATGTTTGTATGGTTGTATGTATGTACGTATTTGCAGTAGCAGGGAGTGAAGCCCAGGCCTTCTCACTAAACTGCATTTCCAGCCCTTTAAGAAAAACATTTTTTAAGACAGAGTGTCACTAAATCGCACAAATTGGGCTCAAGCTTGTGATCCTTCTGCACCAGTCACCCAGAGTGCTGGCACTGCAGGTATGCACCACCACACCCGACCACTATGCTTCCTTTTCTACTGACTCTCGGAGAATTTGGGCCAATGCACTGAGGTTCTATCTTCTTTACAGATGTGGGGATCCATATTCCTTGAGAGAATGCATTCCTCAGATCCTAAATGGTTATGAAAATTTTATCCACAAGCTTTGATTGGCTATCAAAAGGGATTCTCCTTCTCAGTCTAAGCATGGGTGACTGGGTAGAGGCCTGTGCATTTCAATAAACCACTTAAAAACTTTTCCTGTATGTCTAGTTAGGACAATCAAATAGGCGAATCTGACTTGGAAAGTGTCTTATACTAAGCACCGAATATCACCTGAATAGTTAGCACTTGTTCCTAGTATTAGACAGTGTAAAAATCCAAATAATGACGACTTTATTAATTCAGGAAACCTGTTTGCTTCCTAGTGGGTTCCTAATTCAGTTGATTTATTTTTAGCAATATTTATAGAAGCACGTGTCATATCAGGACTCAGCTGCATGTTTTCATTCTCAGGTACATCATAAATATTTGGTGTTTTCTTCCTCCCACTCTGCTGCTCTGTGTCTCACAGAGAAGCCCTCAGTGTCTCTTTTCTCACTGACTATTCAACTCTCTGGTCTTTCCTCCTTCCTGATCCAGCCCAGATGAAATAGTGACAGTCAGGACTGCTATTTAACCTACATGTTCAACATCAACGCCAATACTCCCCCCATCGTTCCTTTCATCTTCCTCCCATTTCCTGATGTACCATCCAGGAAAAATCTCAGATCCACCGCGTTTCATTTTCTCATTATATTTCTAACATGCTGCAATTCTGTGGGAGAGAATCGTACAGTAGGGCAGACTGCCACCTTCCCTCCTTAATGGCCTGCAGCCTTAGCCAGCCCTCCTCCAACTTTGTGGATGAGTCTTTGAATTTGTCCCAAGCTGCCTCCCATTCCCTTATCCCCCACTCTTATACCTTCCCTGCTCTTCAGGCTTTTATTTGATCTTACAATCTTCCTAAGATCACTTGATCTTTCCTCCTTAGTACCAAGCTGAAATTCCTCTCCGTCTGTTCTGGCCTCTCTCTTTGTCTCCACGGGCAGGGATCAGGTTGCCTTGCTTTCTGACAAGCGCCAACATCTTTCTATGCCCGTGGTCCCTTTTGTCTTTCTTTAAGTCCATAGTTAGGCTAATATAATATTTACTGTGCTTTCTTCAACCATCCCTTCCTATCTTGGCTTTTTTCCCCATGGCCTGCATAAATGTTGGAGCCTTTGCACACTTAAAAAACAGAACAACAGCAGCACAACACCTCCCAGGGCTCTGTGTTCATTCTGAGTTGTTCCTCCAACATCGTCCCTGTGGAACGAGACCTTCTGTAGCAGTTACGGCCAGTGGCACCACTAGTGAGTGATAACCTCATCCTCTCACGCCATGACTTTCTCAACCTGCTTCAGCCTCCAGCTTTATGACTCCTGGAAAAGGCACCAGATACCTTCCTTCCAAATTCGGTGACACCACTTTCATACTTTCCTCACTGGATCTTCTGGCTGCCTTTGATATTCTGGAACATTCTTTCTGGTTGGAGTCACTGGCTGGTTTAACACTCTCCCTCTGGGCTTCTGCGACCATCCCATCTCTGTTCTCTTTCTGGAGTCTCTTGCTTTCCTACCTCACTGGCTGTCTACTGCCTCCTCCAGGCTTATGCTCCTTAAACACTGATCTGGGTGCCACTGTCTTCTGCTTGCTGATTTCACTCACGTTGTCTTGGTCCACGCAGTCTCTCATTTTCCCCACAACTATGCTGTTTCCCATGCTTCTCCCTCTGCTCACGCTATTTTCCCTTCCCCTGTCCATTTACTGAGCATGTTTCAGCTTGAGATTGGGCATCCTCGTTTGCAGGAACCTTGTTCCAAGGTTCTAGGTTGCCAGTGAGCCTCCTCCTGTTGCTCAGCACGGTTAGCAAACTTCTTTCTTGCTCTTTCCTCCTTGTTGTGAGTGATTTTCTCTGCATCCCGGTCTTGCCACTCTGCGTGCCCTTGGGGGACCCATGGTGAGGATGATACCAAGTAGGCATTCGATGCTTTTCATTTGAAGACATACTAATATAGTTCCCTAAGTGAAAAGGATATGTAGTACACATACATTTTAGAAGTTAAAGTTGAAAGAATAAATAGATTAAAATTTGTCTTTCTGATTATGTCATGTCTATATACTAAACATAAATTTGCCTTCTATGTCCGTGGACATTACATCCATGGATTTGTCCAAGTGCAGGTTGAAAAATTTGAAAAACTACAATGTCCACAATGAACAGAAACAGGGTGTATTGCATTGTAACTGTCCCCTAAATGGTAGTAAAATGAACACTTGGATATAATATTTACTTTGTATTGCACCATGAGTAATCTAGGCATTATCGAAAGCATATGAGAGGAGGTTCCTAGATTATTTGCAAATACTGTGCCATTTTATGTAAAGGATTTGAGCATGGCTGGTTATGATATCCACAAAGGGTCTCATAACCAATCATCTACTCATACATACAGAAGGACAATTATACATCCTTCATGCAACAGGCATTTTTTTTTTTTTTTGAGACAGTGTCTCATTTTGCAGTTCAGGCTGGCCCTGAGCTCACTAAGTAGCCCAGGCAAGCTTGGAGCTCAGCAATCCTTCTGCCTCTGCCTCTTGAATTCTGGGATTACAGGCGTAAGCCACCACTCCTGGCACTGTGGTATGTGGTATTGATTGCTGGTGGGTATGAGTCACCATATCCAGTATTGTTGTAGGTGGTTACTGGGGATTGAGCCAGAGACCTTGTGCTTGCTAGGCAGGTGCCAGAAGCACTGAACTAAATCTCTGGCCCAACAGGCATTCTTTTACAAGAACTGTTTAATCTCCATAAAGTAGCCTGTTTCAGAAAACTATTTCCTTTTGCTGATTTCCTCCTTTTCTTCTTTCAGAACATTAATTCCTTGGAGAAAACTCCCATGACCATCTATAAGCTTACAGAGCACATCTATCCTGGATTCTTGTGTTAACTGGACACTTAGGCTTATGTAATTAATGTTATATACTGCCCCATTATATAGCTTTCTACACTGTTCATGGGGTATTTGAATTTATAATTTCTGTTTATGGAGATGGTTTTGTGTTTCACTCTCTCATTCCCCAGGGAGGCAAGTACTTCTTGATGTTCACGGTGTTTTCAATATCTCTATGTCTATCATATTAAAAGGGTTCGGTCCATATTTACCAAATGAATAATGTGAATCAATGAATAATATATGAGCAGGGGGCTCGAGTCCTCAGAGGCAAAAAGAAACCTAGCAAAGAAAAAAAAAAAAAAAGGAGTAAAGTCCCGAGACTTGGAAACTGTCCCTGCTATAAAAAAGAGAACCAACATACTTCCATGCAGATGTATTCCAGGGTCAGAAGAAGAGCTTATAGGCCTTTGCACTGTTTACAAGAGACAGAGCCAAGTGAATGTAGTCTTCCTTTTCTCAGCTTACAAACTTTCTCCTTTGTATTTGGAAAGATAGCTACATTGTACATGTCTGCTCACAAATGTTGGCTAAAACAAGAATAATCAAAGCCCCAAATGCTAGTGGCATTGAAACATGGTATGTGTGTGTAGGGGGGAGTCATGATAGATGTGCCAAGAATTGGACACATTTTGTGATATGATCTGACTTTCAGCTCCTTCTTCCTCCAATCTGTTACGTGTCCTGCACTTTGCTGGGTGGTGTGGAATCTAGTCGTCCTAGGGGTGTCACATACAGCTGAGAAAACAGGTCAGTGACTTGGAGAAATGTTTCAGTTTCAGGCTAAAACACTTCTATTTTAAGTTTTAGACTTTTTTTAATATGTTAGGATTATATCTTCATCTGTATTGAGGGTAAGTGTTCTGCTTGTAGATTGTATTCTGGAAGTTTTCATATATTAAAGATAAACCAATTAGGAGACTAGTTCTAACCCCAGTTTTATGTGATAAAAATTCAAATTGTTTCATTTATCCCTTTTATTCTCATTTCACATTAGATTCTAAAATATAAAAAGTGAGTATAGTGAAATGGAAAAAAGTAAAATCAAGGAGTAATGTAGCGCAAAAGCCATATAGGGGACAAAAGATACACTAATTATATATAAACCTAACTCTTGCAAGGTAGTTATAATTTGGCCTTAAATTTGCTTTGGAGCTTCCTGGAGGCCAAAGCAAAACAGGAAGTATAATCTCTTCCATAATTTATATTGTGCATACAGCAATAATAGCTAGTATTTATTGAACTCTATGTGCCAGACAGTGTTTATATGTGTCCTTTACACATGATCATTTCCCCATAAACACGAGGGCCTCATGTTGTGCATAGATCACTCTATTAGCTAAATCAGCTGATAAAAAGACCTTCTCCAATGAGGAAGTGAAAATGCTTGGGGAAAGGCACCCCCCCCCTTTTCTTTTCTTTTCTTTAGAGAATAATCAACCTAAATTAAACTTTTAAATTTTTTGGTTGAAAGCAGCCAGCCTGTTTCAATAAAGTTGCCAAATATTCTTAACCGAAAGGAAGCATTACAAGATATGACAAACAGGAAAGCTAAACAAAAGTCAACAGTGTTGCAAATCATACATTTATGGGAGGAAATGCTCCAGCGTTGCAGCCAAGCCTGGAGCTGACGCTTACAAGATAGACCAGGGGAGTTTAAACGTGAACGGGGAAGGGTGCTGTGCAATCCTCCATGAAGAGGTGCCAAGGGAACTGGGGCTGCCAGTGAGTGCATTTGCCGGAAGCACAAGGCCTTGGGCCATGAAAGAGAGTCACACACCATATCCTACTCCAGTTTTTGGACAATCGGGCCTGTTGTTCAGTTGACGACAAAATACCACGTGATTTTGTTTCACACTGGACTCCCTAGAAATGAGAGACAAGATGACAACAATCCCACCGCCTTTGGAGCTAAATGGTAGGGACTTTTCCTCCCTCTTTCTTATATGTCT
The DNA here is from genome assembly GCA_004025085.1 of Thryonomys swinderianus. NCBI lineage: Eukaryota > Metazoa > Chordata > Mammalia > Rodentia > Thryonomyidae > Thryonomys > Thryonomys swinderianus. The sequence goes on along the minus strand of PVIC010012729.1, from coordinate 19,389 downwards.
TGATGACCTGTGTTCCCATGATAAAACCCAGACGCCCCAAGGGGAGTCACTAAATCAAATGTCAAACAAGAAAGATGAATGAAGCACAGCATTGTAATAAGGTCTCAGGGCCACGAATAATTCCATTAAAAAAAGCATCTATCTAGGCAATCAACTGAGATTTCCCAATCTTTAGATATTAATAACAAAATCGTCCTTAGGCCAGAGACATTCTCTATGAACGGAAACCTTCAATTCAAAACTCCCCCGGAGAGGTGAAACTTTCTGAAGGAAATTCCCTCATAACTTTCAGTGAAAGCTTTGTAGCAAACCAGTGAGAGTGATTCACTCTGGTAAAGCTTCTGGGCTTCTGTTTGTGATGAAGGATGGATACATAATCATTTGTATTGATAACTCATATGCTGTTTTTTGTCTGTGAAGATCAAGGCTCACCAGAAGGCAAATCAACCATCTTCACAGGAAGCTAAGCAAGGCAGTTTCTGTGGGTTGGGCTTTCCTCTAGCTAATTCTGGGTCAGCCCCAGCAAACACGGTCAAGATTTAGCCAGAGAAAACCACCTAAGTGTTATGCTCTGAAGGAAACGAATTTCAAAGAACTTGGGAGAAGCTGGGAAGAGAAGCTGTGGAAGGCTCCGTTGAAAGGTCAGAATGTTCTTTTGTCCACTGGAAGCACTGAGAGCAACCTGGACCTTGCTGGGAAGGCTGGGGAGACAAGAACATTCCACAGGACTTGTGGAAAAGCCCAGGAGTTTTCTGCCTCTGCCTAACCACTGCCTCTGCAAAGTCTTAAGCAACTGCGTTGGGATGGGTTTTGGCCTCTCCAGTTCAGAAAGACTTAACCTTGGAAAGGGGGATAGCAAGGTCAAGGTGGTTACTTCTAAGCCCCGCTCTATCTCTCCGTACTACACCTTACCACGGAATACCTCTTAGGAGTATAGTGATGACTGTTTCATCCTTGCTTCCCACGTTTCTCAGGAATTTCTCTTCCAGCCAGCTCTAATATGGAACAAAAGCAGGAAGGACATTCTGAGAAATATCTCACCCAGATGGGCAGAATCCACAGGAGAACAAACCAGCAGAGTAAGGATGAGACTTCAGTTTCTGCTAAAGAGATCATGATCATTGCAGCTAAAATGTCTCCAAAATCCTTATGATTTCTGTGTTATAGAAGAAGTCTGTGGAAAATAAAGAGACAGTGACTAGGAAGTCCAATAAACTTGGATTTGAATTTTGCTTTATAATCTTTTTTTTAAAGATTGTTTTATTGCATTATTTATTGGTACATACAGCTCACAATACACTCAACATTGGGAAATTTGTACTAGTATATATCATGAATTAATTCTCGTTTTTACCCATATCTCTTATCCACCCTACAACCCCCACCCCCTATATACCTATGCTTTCTTTTTCTTTCTAAATCATATTTATTATTTCCCCTCATTACTTCCCCCTACCACTTTCACTTTGAGTATTTCCTATTTAGCAAAATTTGTCATACATTCTAGAACTCATTTTACTGGTACTTTTATATATACATCATGATCACACTGTACATTGAGAAATTGTACCAGTATATGATACAATTTAATTCCCATTTTTATTGCTTTAGAATCTTAAGAAACATCATCAACTCTTCTGTTCAGTACACAGTTTCTCCATCAATATGATGGACTCTATAATACCAATACTAAAGTGTTATCGTAGGGATCAAAGTGCTGGGAAAATACATAACATGGTCTAGAGTGCAAAGACTCTTTTTGCCTGACTGATGCAAGCCTTAGGATTGCTAAGGTTGTCTGGCATCAGAGTAATCAAACGATGCACTTATGTCACCAATACTTTTGCTCATAATAGTAACAGGATGCCTCCAGCATGCATGGATGTTTAAGTGGGAAGATGGACCAGGAGGATGAATAAACAAGGAGATTTTTCCTGATCCTTGCAGAGGTTGATGGAAATGCCTTTTCTGAATGGTTTGTGTTCCAGGACACATTTAGAATGAATTAGTCTTTATTGTGAAGTTTAAAAAGACTGGAAGGAAACCTAGCAGATTCTCTAAATCAGCATTCTTTCATGCTTTGACTAAAAAGCCTGTAGTCCTGTGATCTTCCTCATGGTATATCATCATTTACATTGTCGGGTAGCATCCCAACACTGAGCAGAATCCAGCTTGCATCCAAAGAGCAGGAGGAAAGCACCCTGACCACACACACTGCATCTTTCTCCTTGAGCGCAGACACACAGCGGCCTTTGGTAAGAGGCAGGGTATGAATAGGAAAAAACAGATGCATTCCAAAAAGACACTAGCTAAACAAAAGTCAAGTCCACCAGGCAAAGCCATCAGGAAATTGGTTAACATCGTTTCCCCTCATTCAACAAAAGATAGCAGGCACTTGTCTCAATATCTCCTTTCATCCCCGAAAGCTTTAAAATTGATTCATGGTTTCATAACTACAACAAAGCAACCTTGGATAGATTAAAATCAGGGCCTTTTTTTTTAATTTGGATATCAACAGCAAGAATCCCACCCAGGTCTTGCTAAAAACGACTTTGGCTGACGTTATGAAATGCTTCCTCAAGCTCTTCTTCAGCCAAATGAGAAGTCGTCTGGAAAGGATTCATCCTTTTAGTGTACACAGAAGATCTTCTTCTTGGATCTATAAACTAAGTCTTTAAATTCCACTGTAATTACTCCAAAGACATAAATAGAGTCGATACTATTTCTGGCATCCCAGCTGGCTCTTCAGACAAGGTACGCAGCATTTTCAAATAAAGCTTCCGCAAAGTGTGTAGGTATTCTAGCAACAGACAGATGCCTGGAAATTCTAAAACATAGTGTCTAAAACGAACGGGTTCTAAAAAACGCAAGTGTATGAGACAGGCCCTTTTCTTCATTTTAATGCTTGTACCAGTTGTTAGGAGTGAGTTTCTTGGTAAAGATTGAAGCCTATTCTGTTTTCAACCACTAAGTTGGCTCTCCTTGAGAGTTTTGTATACTGAAACAATTCATTAAAATACTCATACATAAAATTTTATGAGGGGGATATGTTGCTCTCAGACTCATTCTGCAGCTATTAACTAGTACAATTTAAAAGCTTCGATTTCAAAAGCCAGAGCCTCACAAAAGCATCTTAGTGTGAATGTTGATTAAAACTGAAGATGGATGCTATCTTTATCCACAGTTCTTCTTGGAGCTGGAAATGAACATTCTGCTCTTGCTCTTAATGGACACCTTTGGCTTTCTCTTAAGAGCCAAAGAGTAGAATCTCAAGTCATTTCTTCCATTCGTTTGCTCTGCATCGCTTCTGGTCACATATGTTTGCCCTTTGAAATTTGAATTCAGGTCACAGATCATTAGTATAAAAAATAAAGTCAGCAAAATAAATTTCTGGAAACTACAGTAGCTTTTAACTCTTGATTTAATAATAAAAAGATGTGCAAATCAGCATGTGGTTCTCTTTATTATTTTTCAGTGGCACACAGGTGGACCCTGCCTTCTAACTGACATAACAGGGCAAAACTAATGGGGAGCCATGCCTGATAGCTGATGCTCCATATCTTTGTCTGTTTTCTGTCACTGTAACAAAATGCATATAGCTGGATAATTTACAAGGAAAGAATTTATTTGAAACAAGTTTGTGCTAAACCACTCGGGCAGGCCTTGAACTTATGGTCCTACCTTATCAGCCTGGAATTGCAGAGGTGTCCCCACACCTAGGCCAGGCTTGCTCTTTTTTTATTGTACTGGAGATTGTGCTTTCAAGGTAGGCACAGTACCACTTGAGCTAAATCCCTGGCTCCAGGCTTCTTCTTGTATAACAAGTCACCCTTGTGGTTACTAACTTGCTCCTCATGACTAGCGTGAAGCCCTTTCAAGTGAAGCACTCCAGTGACCTAACTACCTTCCATTAGCCACCATCTCTTAAAGATTTCAACATCTCTCACATTGCTGCACTGGAGACCAAACTGCCAGCATGTGAGGCCTTAGTGTTCAACCCACACCCAAACTTTAGAGCTAACCAAGAATAAGTCTTAACAAACCAGAGCTAGATACCCTCCTGAAGGCTTGGCAAAGTAAGTGACCATGGCAGAACAACTCAGGATGGTAGGAACTCCAAAAACTCTCTGGGAACTGCAAAAGCTTGTAGGAGATGAGGAAATCCTTTAGCCAACAGACCACGGAAACTGAAGGCCCTCCATCCCACAAACACAGGGCAAAGAATTTCACTAGTGACTCAAGAGCCAGGTAAGACATAGATACTTCATAACAGAAGCTTTCGGAAGAGAATGTAACCTGACCAGCACCTTGGTTGCATGCCGGTGACAGCAATGGGCCCATCTAAGTAGTGGCCAGACATGTAATACTAATCAGAGTGAAACCTGAAACCATGTGTTGTTCTAGGCTTCTAAGTGGATTGTACCTTGTTACATAGGGGAAAATAGTCAAATGCACATGTTGAACTGGAAAATTTGGCTATTTTTTTTTTGTAAAAATAAAATCCTCACTTTTTAATTTAAATGGTCAGCTGTTGAATCCTTTCCTCTTATTACCTCTTTCTTCCTGAATAAAACAAAATCTTTAAGATTTCAGAATTTTGCAACTGCAATCCCAAAGTTATATGAAATTGTAGTTCTTAAAAGTTTGTTTGGATATCATGTATCATCGAGTTTTATTCATTGATAGTTGCACAGGGAAAGAGTCCAGTTTAAAGAATATATTTTTCTTCCTAAAATCCTTCTGCAGTCAACTGCTATAATAGAAATCCTTTGCTGTGAAAAGGATTGGAGGACATGCTTTTCCTAAGAGAGAAAGTAAACATTTAGTCACTGGCCCAGTCCTGCAACTCATTTGAGTGCCACTTATCATTAAATGTACTTTCCATGCCTTTTTCAGGCAGAGTTGACTATTTTAGGGCTTAGAAAAACACCTTGACTCTAAACATTTTTCCCTATGTTGTCACTGCTCTTTCTCACAGTTATTTCTACAACTAGTGCACCACTGGCAAAGTACAGATCATTGGTCAAATCCTGCCGATATCTTGGTTTTATGAATAAGTGTTCTTTGGAACATAGCTACAATCTTTTGCATGAATGTTGCTTATGATGACTTATATACTGTACAGTACATAGTTGAATGATCACAACCAAGACTTATGCCCTTGAAGTCTACACTGTTTACTACCTAATCTACTATGGCTTAGATAAATATTACCAGAAAGTCCTTTGTTAAAAGGTTTGTCCAAAGAGATATGGCAGAATCCTCAGGAGACAAGGCCTCCTGAGGGGTCTTTAGGTCACAGAGGGTGTGTCCTTGAAGGGGACTGTGGCATTTCTCTCTCTTCTTCCCTCGCTGGCATGAGACCTGTGGTTTTGCTTTGCCATGCTGTTCCGCTATGATACTCTGGCCATAGTCCTGTACTCATGAAGGACTTTGAGGAGGAGCAGAATCAGTATAAAATATATGTGTGTTACACAAAGAGATTTACCAGGTGTATATTGGCTTCCTGTGTGCTGAGAGCCAGAGGATTCAGTAGCGGCATAGAAAATTGAAGGCCTGGAAGTTCACTATAGAGCGGTAATGGTGGTGTATGGCATGTGTGTTATTGTGTTTTTCTTTTAAGCCAAAAGATGTTAATGTAGGGTTGTTTTGCCTAATTTATAACCTCTGCATATATATTTAACTGCAGTGTTGGCACTTTGTGATGAATAAGTGGCTTTGGGGTTGCAGTCTGGCACTCAGTCTCTAAAAGGTTCGATGTCACTGCTATGGAGTTCCTAGTGAGTCTGTCGAAGAGTCTGCATTGGTGGCTGAAGCAATGAGAGATCAAAGTCCAAAGGCTGTGCCTTTACCCTAAAAAAAGAGGAAGTACTTCCTTTTTATTTCATCCGGGCTATAAACCTATTGGCTCATGAAATCTACACCCAGGTTGGGTTTCCACCTCTCAGTCTGCTGGCCTATATGTCAGTCACCCACCAAACACTCAGCTAGGTGTTTCTTCCTCAAGTCAAATTGGCATACTACACATGGTCAGATGGATGCAGGAGCCCATTGGTCTTCGGCTCATCTGTCCAAAATTATCAGCCCAATCAAGCTTTTCTCTTTACAGTTATCTCATGTATTTGTTGTAGTGAAGGCAAAGCTGGCTAGAAAAGGAGCAGTTCCCAAAATAGTCTGCTAATTCTTGCCCCAAGGTATGAGTTTCATTCTTAAATTTAGTTCATCTCTGTGACTGCAAACATTAGCCTGTAATGGGCCCTAAATTTGTCATTTAGTGAATAGAAAGATTCATTAAACACCTATACTTCACAGCAACAGTAAGATATCTCCTAAATTAGATTTTCCCTAGAGAGGCCCATGGAGTTTGGTTAATACTGTAGCCATCAGGAGAAAAGTCTATCTTCCTACTTTGTATTATCCCCGAAGTGGAAAACAGAATGAACAGAGCTGGCTATTAGAAGACATTCCTATCCTTCATTAGAAGGCTGTATTTAGACCAAATTGTCATTTATTAAACTATTTGCACATTAGTTACCAACCCCATATGTCTTTCAGGGGACAGTTATTCTCTTTTCAGATTCACTTAGAATCAATTTCCAAAAGACCTCTGGTGCATTCGCTGTCCAAGAAACCTTTTAATTTTCATTTGTAAACCTTTTTTGATGTTGTTCTCTTGTCAAAAACAGGAAACCATTATTTTCCAGTAGTAAACAAGTTCAAAATCAAGTTAGCCGCTCAGCTCTCCAACTCGACTGTGTTTTATACACATGAAAAAAAAAAAGATTGCCTTTCTGATCCTCATCAAATGTATCACAATTTTCAAAGGAAAACCAAGTGCCTTGGAATTTTGTGGGAATGAAAGAATTTAAAGATCCTTTTCCCCTGGTTTGGTTCTTCTCCAAACCCAGTGAAACCCTTTAAATCTCTTGTGACTCATCCCTTCACCATGTTGGTCCCCAGAGACTAGTCTGAATGCTTTTTCCTTCAGCCATCCACCCACAGTCTCTCCAATTCCCATATGCGTTGTATATAGTGACACTAACCACCAAGAACAAAGCAGAACAAGATGTTTGCTATGGATATCAAGTCTCAAAAGAGACAATTACTGTGATACAAATCATCATCATAGCTTTGTGAGTCACCATAGACTGCTGTATTTAAGAAGGCCAAGAAAATTACTATAAAGTGTTAACCTAAAGATTTTGTAAACAACTGTATTAAGCCCAGAGAGGAAGTTTGAGGAGTGGAATAGACTTCTCTTATTTCATCACAATGTTTAGAAAATTCTTTTAAGTTCCCTGATGAGATTCCCAAGGAGAAAGCAATCCCAATTTCTAACTGGTGACAGTTAATGATGTCACATTTTCCTAACTGTTGACTGTACCCTGGTATTGGCCCCTCCTCCTTTTGCTATCTTCTCCTTTAATCTTTTTTTTTCATTATTCAGTAAACTTTATTGGTACATTATATACACAGCTCACAAGCACACACAACATTGGAGTATTTGTACCAATATGTGACACAGGTCAATTCTCATTTTTACCCACATTCCTGCCCACCCACCCCCTCCCCAACCCCTATATACATACTTTTATTTTTTTCCAAATCATATTTATTCCTTCCCCTCATTACGTTCCCACACCAAATTCCTTTTGATATTTTCCACTCTACAAAAACTATCATATATTCTAGAGCTCCTTTACCTCTACAGGTGCTTATATTAAAGAAAAGATCCGGTATTTGCATATCTGTGTTCTATTTATTTCACTTATTAGTGTGTCCTCCAGGTGTCTCCATTTGCACATAAATGAATAAATCTTGTCATTCTTTATGGCAGAGTAATACTCCATTTTTAAAAACCCACATCTTCTTTTTCGAGTCTCCAGTTGATGGGCATTTGGATTGTTTCCAAGATTGGGCTATCACGAATTGAGCTACTATGAACAAGGATGTACATCTGTCTTTCCAATGTGATTTTTAAAATTCCTTTGGATACATTCCTAGCAGGGGGATAGCAGGGTCGAATGGGACCTCTAGTCCTAGTTTTCTGAGGAATCTCCACACAGATCTCCACAATGGTTGCACAAGTCTGAAATCCCACCAACAGTGGAGAAGGGTTCCTTTCTCTCCACAGCCTCACCAGCATTTACTGTTGTTTGATTTTGTAATAGTGGCCATTCTTTGTGGAGTGAAATGGAATCTCTTCACCTTTAATCTTTGCTGACTCATCCTCAGGTAGGATAATCTTTCCCTTGGTCTGTAGTAAATTCCGAAAAAAAAAATAGATTCAAAATATAAGCAGTTTCACCTATATTTATCTACATACCTGCATGTTGAATACAAGGTTGCATTTTGATTTTAAAATAATATTTTCTTGCTTACTTGTAGGTTAGGGTTAGTGATCTGTTTGTTTTTTACAGTTAACATCAGATATTACAAATTTTATAAAACTCTTAACAAAAAATAAATTTGTCATTCTCGTGTCAGTTTCACAATTATTAAAAATATGTAAATATATGTAATTCAATTTAGTGTGTCTGAAACCATACACTCTTATTATTCAGCTAACATAAAAAAATTGTTAGTAACACATTTTACTCTTATAACATTTAAGAAGTCACCTGTATGTTTTAGACTCACGGCAAATGGCTGGAGCTAAACACAAAGCACGTTCTCTGCTGTCTCATGTGTCCACTGACTGATACACTGCATAGTACAGAAAACAGTTTTCTTTAGAGCAGAGTGGAACATCTAGGGCAGTAGTCATTAGTAAGAAAGTACACGCTCTTCATATTCACAACAGAAGACCCAGGATGTGAGTTTGGTTCACTCTTCATGGAGAGAAGTATGGTCATTTTATGAAGGATGACGTTAAAGTTATTTTCACTAGAGAGAGAGCACTTTGTCCTTTCAACTGGTTAATGACCTTGGGGAATGATAGGCTGGGTCCATATAAAGGTTCTTTTTTCACTTTTTATTGCAATATTATTGCACTACATAATAAATACATTCATCATGGGGAATTAGTATATCTATATGTTTTATCTTGATCCTTTGACTTCTCCTCCTCCTGTGTCTTCCTACCTGCAAATTGCCTTCCTATCTTCACAGCATTTATCTCTCTGTCTCATTCTAGTCCTAAACAAACTGGTAAGAAGTGATTTTGATGTCCACAGACGATTTTTACAGGGGTCCCCAAATCGATAATTATAAGACATACTGTAAAATAGGGACTTTCTTATTGTATTGTCCCTTATACTTTCATTAGATGTCAAGTGCTTCCCTTGCCTTTCTCTTTATCTTGTACAGTTGCTTGTCAAACACTTCTCCATAATCATATTTTTATATTCCTTTGTATTTCTTCATCTTTCCTGCAGGTTCCTTTCCGAATAGCATTCATTCTTATTCTTTGAATATAATTTTCTCTCAAACAGTTCTGAATGCCTTAGATAGTTCATGGTTGTGTTTCATTTTGAAGCTACCTTAGGAAGAGTTACAAGGTCCGATATTGAATTATCTAGTGTTCAGGACCTATTTTCCAAAGTGTTTTAACTGACAAATGATCTATGAGCAGAGAAGGTGTGATCACCACATATGGTGAATGTTGCAATTTTTTAAAAATGTGCTACATTAAGCGACACATTCCATTAATCCCCTTCTTACTGAACACAGTTGTCCCATCATTCTTGCCACTTTGAAAGCAGTTCTGGAAGTCCCCATTCACGACTATCTTTAGTTGTGCTGTCATAGAAACCTTGGGTCCTGAACTGATTCAAAACTTGAACCTTTCATGGTTGTTTTGTTTTGACTTTGGGGAAGAGCTAACAGTTTGATAGTCCCAGATCCTCTGAATAAGATGGATAAAGACACACTGTGATGTTTTATTTGGGGCAGAAATTTCCATAAACATTTTGAGTTGACTCAGGAGAAGGGAGCAGCCACAACAGACTCTCATGAAGGACGATATCCAGTATTGTTTCAGAAAGTGGCAAGAATTGTGGGATAAGTGTATTTGAAGCGAGGGGATGTATTTTGAGGGAGATAGTGGCAACGTATTTGTTACTGTAATAGTTATTTCTAAATTGGAGCACACGGCATATTTTCTAATCAGCCTTAGGGAGTCCTGAAGAACTTGAGGAAGGGATATGAGGGTCATGACTGTGCTGAGGTTGCCTGCTGGGGGGAAACCAAGTGAATGACAACCCAAACCACCAAGTATCAAGCCGTTGCACTGGGTGACATTCCAGGCTGTTGTCTGCAAAGCTGTTGCTGTCACTTCATCTGTGATTCGGCCTTTCAGATGAGCCCAATCCTTTGCTAATTTTTTATTTTATGTTTGTAGCAAAGTCTCAGACACAGGTGTTACTCAAATATTCTGAAAGTTGATTTGAAATCCATCATATCTTCCTCTATGGCTGTGTTATCCCATGGAACACTTGTTCACGGGGGATAGCTGGCATTTGAATGGCAACGGTCAGAACTATGAAAGAAAGCAGAGGCTGCTGTGTAAGCTCACGGAAAAGCTTCCAAAGTGGGCAAGCAGGTAACCATCAAAATGAAGTAGAAATTAAAGAAGTGAGAGTTTAGAGAAAAAAACCATCGGAGCTCTCTAGGACCTGGTACAGAAGACCCTTCGGCTAACACAGAAGCTTAAAAACAGAAATTGGCTCCTTTAAGAAGTATTTGCAAAGAACCATAAGACCTTGTATTCCCCAAAAGGTCTTCTATAGTGCAATAGTCTCAGAAAATCTACTGGAAAACATAATGGAAGATGGACTGGACAGAAAGGATGTCTGGAAAATAGTTTATTTTTGTTTACTATAAATACTATAGACTACCTGAAAAAATCAACATGGGTTATTTCAACTGCTTCTCTGATCTATGGTAGTTATGATCTTAGCATACATTTTCAGACCTTGAGATTATATAAACTTAGCGTCTCAAGAGTTAAATAACAGGCATTAACAATTAAATATTTGTAAATACTCCTTGTATTTCTAAGCAGTAAGTATTCACATGTATGCACATTATTCTAATAAATGTCCAAGGCACTGTCTTATTTATAAAGCCATAGAGGATTCCTGGGCTAGTTTCTACCTGCATGTACTTAATCAGAATCTCTGATGTTGTGTTCACTGATTTGGAACTGTGAATTAAGCTTCTGGTGTTTGTTGTCCTCCTTCGTGTTGTTCCAAGGTGTTTGTTGGAGACATAGGTTTGAGATCTTCTTACCTATTGGGATAATGGACCAAAGCAGATATACAGAGAACTGGCGAGAGCCTATGTGTACCAGCAGCTTCAGTGAAAGAAGTGTCTGTACCATAACAGAGAGGCCATTGACCAGCACTAGGTAACACTTCTGAGACAGGCAGGTATTATATTTAATACCAGTTTGTCTCTCTGTCTCTGTCTGTCTCTTTCTCCCTTTCATTATTTTATGATGAATAAATCAAATATACCTTTTGATGACACACATGGGCCAAGATTCTAGCACTTCGAATTCATGAGAAGTCATACTTCGGTGTTCTCTACTTGTTTGACCTTGCCCAAGTTGGTCTCTTAGTTGGCTAAATCCTTGTAGAGCTATTTTTTCCACCAATAAACCCAAATTAAAAGTCAAGTTGCAGGAAACCCGATGACTGAAAATCCATTTTGTAGATGATGCCAATTCCACAGCCCTCTGTTTCTCAGTAAAATCCTGTTTCGTGTAGACAAAGTTCATATTGAGTGGGGGCCCAGGATCTGTGTCACTGGTTGAGAATTTACAAAATGAGGTGGCAGAAAGCAAGCGAATAAAGTGAGAAAAAGAAGGACATAATGGTCACAGAGAGGACCCTACCACCAGCCGAAGACTGCTGAGCTTCAAATCTCAGCTCTTTTAGGAATGCTCCCAGGCGTCATCATCCGTGGGTCACCACCTCCCTTTGAAATCATCTGAGATCTTCTATAAAAATATTTTTTTTAAAAAGCACATGACTACAATAAATGAAAACACAAAGAAACAAGTACAGAGCAACAACCAAATGGCTCTTTAGGAGACAATCGTTGGATTGTCTAGATCCAAAACTAGATGGGAGCTGCCCCTGTCTGCCTGCCCGGCTCTACCAAAAGAGCCTGTGCAGTGACCCTTCCCTTTGGCCACTGTCTCGACCCTTCCATCCTTGTCGAGAAACATGCGAATAGAAAAGAATTCAGGCATCTGGAAATGTTTTAGTTATCACAAGTTTTCAAAGAGAGACATAAAGTTGAGTGAAAACTCAAACAAAGATTTGCCAGAGGGGTAACAACTTTCCTTTTATGACCCTCTCCATGCCATGGATGATGAGATTACTCAGGAAATGTATTGCTAGTTTGATTTTAAATTGCTCTGAAATTTGTGATTACATAAATGCAATCCAGAGTGGATCTCTACAGCAAAGGGGAAAAGAATTCAAAAAAGTAGAAGGATGATTATTTTATTGCGTTTACTCCATTCTCTTTGTTCCTTGTCTATGACATGGAAATCCATCAATCGGTGCTATCGTTATGAGAAAACATTTCTGAAAACACTATTTGAAGTATCCAGCAAGCCTGGGGTAATCTGGTTGTCAGATGTTGGCTCTGCAATTGAAGATATATAAAAACAAACCAAGTACTAATATCATCCACTGGTGTGATTTTTGCTGAAATCAATAAACTAGATAAAGGAGTGTTAACACTGTTTTGGCGTTTTCTGTAACTTAGTATGTAATTTTGCTCCATTTTCTGGGCTCCCAGCTCATTTTCCTTGCCTCACCCACAGAGCACACGGAAGCTTCTCATGCATACAAGGCTTGGACTCGAGTTCTGCCCCTCATTAGCTGCCTGGCTCTGGCCTATGATTTCATTGTCTGAGCTTCAGTTTTCGTTACCCAAAAAATGGAAGGAAGGCGGCGGGGGGTGTGTGTGTGATACTGAACTGTTGGGATAATTGTGAATGGTTCATTAGATAGAGAATAAAATATACTTAACACCGTGGTTAGCATTTGCTATGACAACAGTTGTTAGAACTCAAGGGGATTTTTCAGGAGTATTAACTCTGAAGGCCATGGGATACATGTTTTTAGGAAACTCATGCATTAATGGTTCTAAAAGGAGTTTATAACCCAAAGAATTCCATGTCACTCTTATTAGTGACTTGTCTATAGATTTATCAGTTAAGAGAAAAACCTGATCCCCAAAAGGGAAAGTGATTGTGCAAGGTAACACAAAGATCCTTAGCAAGAGAACAAAAGCTAGAAAGTAAGTTCTCTGGCTCAGTGGCCAATAATCCTTACTCTCATGGTAACTGATCCAACATATGTGCAACAGAAAGAATGCAGAAAGGAAGGAAAGCAGAGAGGAAAAGCCTTAAGAGTGGCCATACTGAACAACATGAAGTAAATAACTTTAGTCTCATCTTAAGTCATATGACTTTATTTCAATAATAGACATGCAAGAAACAAAAAGAAAATACCCGAAAGGTAAAAGACACTACCCCATATTGCTATTATCAGTAACCAATCCCATGATGCTTTGAGCATCATTTGACTTACAAGGAGGTAAACCAAAGCCTCTGCCATTCAGGAATTAGAATCTCCTGGCCAGGCAGCTTTCAGTTATGGATGGTCATCTGCTGAGACTCAATCCTGGAGGCACTCCTACTGAAGAGTGGCCTTTTGTAATAGCATTACATGAAAGAGAAACTACCTTACCTGTATCAGCTTGGTCTCTGAAATGTTGGTGACATCTGTTTACAAGGGCCAGGAAATTTAGCAAAGTATAATAGATTCATATTTTTCTTTCCCTTTAGTATAGAAGACTAATTACACTACTATGAGCTCATCATATATCTCCATTTTCTCCTAAATTTCTGCTGGCCTTGGACTTGTTCTTCAAAGACACCGCCGAAGGTTGAAAACCATGCCTCTTTTTCAGGTCTTTAAGTTTATTCAACAAGGGGCCTTGGAGAAATATTTCAGTATGTGTCACAAGATTACATAATAAGGTTGAGATTGTGATCAATACATTTTACTACTAAAAAGGAGGACAATAAATGGACACCAAGTTTAAACTTATGTCTAAAGTAATCATTTTAGTTAATACTGAGAACGTGCTGGAGAAAGACGTACTATAAGCCAGAGATACACACAGAGACTATTATTTTGTATTAAATTCATCAGGTGTTGACAAATAGGACCTGTATCTTTTCTCCTAGCAGAGTAGAACAGGCTGTATCTGGTCATGTTTTTTGGAAATGTAACATAAATGAGCTTCCAGGGGTGGTGGGAAATTTGAACAGATATTCTTATTAATTTCTCTTCATAAAACTTCAAACTGGATGTATCATTATTATGCAAATGTTAAAAGAATCTCATTCACTTGCTCTGTGTGTGTTTGTGGGTGTGCGTGCATACCCACTCCATGTTTTATTATTTTGAGGCTAGGTCTCCTTAAGTTACTTCTCTGGCAATCTGGGCTATAATTTGCAACTGTCTTGTCTCAGCTTCCCAGGCTTCTGCTGTTCTAGTTGCACACTATCACTCTTATGTAGAAAAAAATCTTTTCTGATAACACAAATGATTAAACAACTTCTTGGCAGTCATTTTGGGGATAGTTTTCCCACTTCCAAACGATACTTTAAAATGTACGGTCACCTTCAAAGATTGTTTGATAGGTCTTTTTGCCTTTTCTAAGGTACAGATGAATGGTCCCTTGTGGAACTCGAAGAAGAAGCCCACATCTTTCTGGTGCAGTGAACGGAACCTGGAAATCTGAGGCCTGAGTCCCACCTGTTTCTACTTGACTGTGTGTTCCAGAAAGTGCTGCTAGACCCCAAGGTCTTCCGTACAGTGAGGACCAGAGGACAGAACCTCTTCCCATTCCAAATGCCATAATCTACTAGATGCTGCTCTCAGAGTTACAGCATCATCTCTTCTTACTGTGAAGTCACTCTGAGGAGCTCTAGCTCATTTCCTCACCATGTAGATACCAGCAATGGCAGGCAGAATAATGGCCCTCCCCACATGTCCACTTCCTAAGTCTTGGAATCTGTGGATACCCCACTTTATCTGGAAAAAGACTTGCTGATGTAATTAAAGCCCTTCGGGATTACATAGATGGCGCCAGTGTGGTCCTAAGGGAAAGAAGGATATAAGAGCATCAGCAGAAAGGATGATACAATGAGAGCAGCAGGGGTCAGAGAGGGGCTCATTGGCTGGGGACCGAGAGACGAGGAACACTCAGGAGTTTACTTACATGGGGTGTTTATGGTTTATAATTTAATATTTTAGACACTTGTTAATATTGCTTAGTAAAATTACCATCCTTAAGAAGGAAACTGTTCCCTAAGGACGCTCCCCTAAATATTCTGCATATGTGTTCTTATATTTGCTTTAGCGAATAAAGGTTCTAACCTTACCTCAAAAATGAGAGTATTACCTCCAGTTTAGCTCAGATCATAGCAAATTAACTGTGTAAAGAGGAGTCACTGCGATTAGGAATGAGGAGGTGTGTGAAGCTAATGAGGTGCGAAAGGAGCTCAGAGCACTGACAGAAACAGCTTCTCCCCTTTTCTCCTTCATTTTTTTTTTCCTCGAGGAAAAAGCAAAAACGTGGGAACCTTTCCTCAAAGGGAAACAAATCCTGATGTGGGAAGGGTTTGAGCACCTCCCAATCATGGCAGCTCTCTCAAAGTAGAAGCCATCATCTTGCTTTTTATTTGATCCCCTTTTCAAGGTGACAACTTCCCAGTGAGTCCACGTCTCCTTTCATGTTGACCTCTGTGAAGAAACAGCTGGAAGGCTGAGGGTGTAGCAAGAAGAAAGGGGAAGGAGAGGACGAAGCAGAAGAGGAAGGGGAGGGAGGAAGGGAATAGAGAAAGAGAGACCAGTGAGAGCAAATAGGAGAATGAATCATCATTGGTAGTTTCTGAGTAGTGACATTTTTAGTTTGTGCCACCCTTCCTCTGCCCCCAGTTATGCTTGGCAAGACCAGAGTAATTGTTAAACATTTTATAACAAAAGCAAGTCTTTATTAAACAGAGCAAAAGTAACCTAGATCATTTGGTGTGCCCCCACACTTGGTAAAAAGTGAAAGAGCTTTGGCTGCAGTGGAAACGAACTGTGGTTCCTTCCTCCCTTTCCAGTGGCATGAGTGTTAAGGACACAAACGCTGGGCACAGACTTGCCAATAGGGCCGGTGCTCACGTGGACATCGTGAGTGCCTCTTTCAGCAAAGCAGGGTTGGTTTTCATGTTTGTTTGTTTTTCTTTACAACTGTTATTGCAGAAAACATGCTATAAACTGAGACCAGCTATAAAGTAGGAATAAGTAATAAAAGCAATTGTAAAACACACTGCAAATGTTTTAAATAATAAGTACCCTGTAGCTAGTCTTCAGCCTGGTTTATAAATCCAACGGCAAGATGGAGCATCAGGCAAAGATTACAGAATTCAAGGAAAAATCGGACAGACTTTGGTTCAAAGCCTGGCTTGTTTTGCCTCTAATTAACATTTGATTTTTATTAATATAGTTTAATTTCCCCATGTCTTAGTTTTCTTCTGTACAGATGGGACTAGTATTGGTCTTATAGGATGGTTGTGAATCTTAAATTGATGGATTCTTTTCTAGATACTTTGCTTAGAGTCTGACATATAGAAGAGGCCCAGAAACCATGTACTTCCCGCAGGACCAAAGCCAATACCAAACTCTCCAAGCACGCTTGAGAGAGAATAAGACAAAACTGTCAAAAAGAAATCATACAGAGTGTGAACACAATAAGGAACTGGTATAAAGATCACGGTCCTTCTTGATACTAAAGGACAGAATTGTATGAAGACTTTGGCTTGAGAATAGAAAATCTCCTAAATCCAGCTTTTCCTTTCTTCTGAATCTGTTCCAAGGTGGGTTTTCTCGCCACTACTCCACATGTATTCTCTTTGTTTTGCTCCCAACTCATATTAGAAAGAGATAATGTTTTGTTGAGGTGGCCCCACTGCTACCCAGCCCATTCTCCTCCCTACCTCTGAAAGAGCTGACCATCCTAACGCTGGCATGTGCTCTCTCCCACCATGTCACAATTTCTTTCCACAGTCTCTGCTCATCCGCAATATATGGCATGCTATATTTTTAAAAATTGTGCATAAACAGCCTCCTTTGAACACACCCAACTACTTGTTTATGTGACTACTTTAAGATTTATTCAGCTCGGGCCGGAGATTTAGCTCAGTGGTTCCAGCGCCTGCCTCGAAAGCTCAAGGTCCTGAGTTCGATCCTGGTAACCACATACAATGCTGGGCGTGGTGACTCATGCCCACCAGCAATAAATACCACACAGCACAGTGCCAGGTGTGGTGGCTCACGCCTGTCGTCCCAGCACTCGGGAGGCAGAGATAGGAGGACTGCTGAGTTTGAGGTTTGCCTGGGCTACATAGCGAGCTCAGGGCCAGCCTGAACTACAAAGCGAGACCCTGTCTCAAAAAAAAAAAAAAAAAAAAAAGATTTATTCAGCTTGGGATAAGGGGTTCTCTTTTCCTTTTAAATTCACAAAGCTAATGGGTTAACTTTGTGAATGTATCAAAATTTATTTTTCTCATGTCTTTCCATCTAAGTATTTCTGATTTTTCCTGTGGCACATTATGTTGTACGAGACTGTCCCTGACCATGTCTTTTGAGCACATGTGCCAGAGCTCCCTGCAATGTGAAGCTTCCGACTGTCATCTCTGCACATCTGTGTCATCACCAGTCAATGTCAAATGACCATGTCACAGGTCACAGCCACACAAACTTCTATTAGCCGCTTATGTGAGCTTCCTCTGCCCACAGCCTCACCTGTTCTTGATAATACCAGATGCAGCGGCAGTGGCCCATAAGCAGGCAGGTATAGGTGCACATTATCATGTGATTTTGTAGTTATTTACATGTAAAGAACACAGAATATCTTTTCATATGTTTAGAGACATTTGGATTTCTCCTACAAAATGTTTGCTCATATCCATTGTCAGTTTCTCTCAGTTATTAAATAATACGGGAAGTAGCCACAACTTTCTTTTATTTCTGTATTTACTTTAACTGTGCATATCTTTTCTAGTATAGCTCCTCTATATTTCTGGTGTCACCAAACTTATCTATATAACTGCTGTTTTTGTTATTTTCTTATTTAACGCATAGTTTTGAAGACCAAAGTAATAAAGACATTCTTTTGTAACTTTTCTAAAATTTTAAAGGTTGATTCTTCTTAATTACAAATTTAAACTACTCAATGTTAGTTCTAATGGATGATTGGAAGTAGGGATCTAATCACTAATTTTCTCCATGTCATTTGATAGATTTTTCTTTCTTCCTATGAGGAGCTGCAATGTTCTGTCGCTTAAAAATCAAGCTTCTATTTAGAGAGAGGACTATTTCCTTGCTTTCAGTTCTTACCTCTTGTCTATTCCTATGCAACTTGTACAAAAAATCTTAATTTCTGCACGGAGAGTATGTCTTCTTTTCTTATTAATTATGTTAGCTTTTCTTAGTCTTCATCCTTCAGACTAAATTTGAAACTGAGTTAGCCAATCTCTATCACAAATATTGCTTATATTTGAGTACAGTATCCTTTGATATTGAGTTCTATTCATAAACATAGTATGCTACTCATTTAATTTCTTCCTTACATTGCATAACCAAACACACACACACACACAAACAAAACACACACACATACATATATGTGCTAGAAGAAGAAATGCATACATTTGTACCTTGGTTTATGAACTTAATTCTTTATATAATTCTAGTCCCCCACACACACATATATGTTCATGCTCCATTTTGCTTTCATATCTTTGGGATAACTTTTATTAGTTTATGTTTGCAGTACATAAGGTTTACAATTATCATGAGAAGTTGGTACAGGAACATAATATATCTCAATAATTTCTTTGTTCTGAATGCTCACATTCCTCCCTGCTCCTTCCAGCTGTTGGTCCCTTTCCCAACTGGAAAAGCTCTATGTCACCTTTTTGAATTATTTATATTTCTATTCCCTTTCTCCCCTCTCCCTCCATCTCATGTGTTCCCATCTATTTGGAAAACTTCTCCCTACTTCTTATTATCTATCTTTTATCTTGCTCTTTATTTATATTTGTTGGGCTTTCTCATTTAAAAGAAATGATGTGATATGTAACATTGTATGTCTGATTTACTTCTCTTAATATTATGCTCTTAAGGTGCAACCATTTAGCTTTGAATGCTTCAAATTTACCTTGATAACAGAAAATACTTCATTATGTAAAAGTACCACAGTTTCTTTATCCATTCTTCTTTTCCAAGACAACTCATCTAAATTGTGCTGCTATAAACATGTGTATGCGTGTATCACTGTAATATGATGACTTTAATTCTTTCA
>PVIC010012728.1:0-39196 GCA_004025085.1 Thryonomys swinderianus | reverse complement strand
GAGACCCTGTCTCAAAAGTAAAAAAATAAAAAAAATGAAAATAAAAGGTACATAATAGGAAGTAGGGTGATAGATTTTGTTCAAATAGAAAGGGGATCAAGACATGGAGGGAGTGTGGATGGAGGGGAGAAGAGGATGAAAGAAAGGAATTAAGATGTGTTATATAAATGTACTGACTCCACACAAAGAAGTAATCAGTATGTAATACAAACACATACGAATAAAAAATAAAAGCAAAGAAAAAATGGTCTTTATGTCTTAAGGTACTAATTTGATTTCCTTCCTCTAGGGGTCTCATGATCATAATACTGTATTATCAGTTCTAATAAAGGAAAATGTGCAAATATATATCACTTATCACTTCCTCAGGCTAATCCAAATCTATGCAGCATATCTACGCAGTAAACCACCATCCTGGTCTAGTCAGTAAACACACTAGCCAAACTCTGACCCCAGAGAGGCCGGTGGGAAGGGAAGTGGATATACACAGTGCGTGAGGCTGCGGGGGGCGAACCCACACCACGCGTGCTGCGGCAGGCCCACAGAGCCCTGTCTGCCGGCACAGCACACGAACCGGGAATGAGTTGGCGTTTTCTTAAACTAAAATTTCAGTATTAAGGTTTAAATGCAGGGTTGGCCCCTTGCAATAAACAAGAGGTCTTGGGTTGTAGTTTGGGCACTCAGTCTCTGAAAGGTTTACCAGGGCTGACACAAAGCAAGCCACTTTTTCCCAACTTCACGCAGTAACACAGAACATGTCTAAGGAGAGAGCTGTCAGGGGCTGCGGAACTCCGGGGGAGAGGAAATATCCTGAATCCCTGTGGACTGTCATCAAGGAAGCCGGAAAGAGAGAGGAGCAGTGGTCGGGGAGAGGGGTGAACCACATGAAAGGGATACCGGCTCGGGCTGTTGTGACCCAGAGGAAAGAACCGGCACAGACAGGACTGAGCGTGGGTGTCTCGTTTAAACAATTCACAAAGGAGGACGCCTGCTGAGGAACCGGCCCTGAAGGAAGGAGCCGCCCACGGCCAGGTGGTCGCACAGGCTGGAGGACGCCCAGCAGGAGTTCTGCTGTAAACACCCCTCCTCCGGACAAAGGACGGACAGTGCGACCTATGCCTTGGTGGGAAAAACACCAGCACAAGGCCCGGAAGAGCTAAGCCAACCAATCATACAAATAAGACAACTTCCGTGTAGAATTTCTGCAGTGTGAAGAAAGAAGGAGCCAGCGTCGGATGTATCCTCACCGAGCAGCGACTCTCTACAAGGGCTCCCGCTCGCAGAACTCTCCGCCCAAGGAAGTGCAGGCCTGAGAACATTTATTCCAGTGCCACTTTTTTAATGACACAAATATTCCTCAGCATTCCGTGAACCACAAGAGACCTCCTTAGAACTAACCCTCTGGTCATGAGCACGTTAACCACTGCCAGGCACAGCCCCAAGAAAGAAATTTAATTTTGCTCACCAGTTGCTGTATTCATTATCCTTCACTTTGCATCATCTAAACCCCTTACCAAATTAGAAGACATCCTATAACAGGGTGGTTTCCACATGGCTGCTCCTGACAGTTACCATGAATAAAAACAGAAGCTTTGACAAAGGCCTGCTATATCCCAAAGAGCGAGCCATAGCGTAAGTAATAATTAAATGAAAAGTAAACCTAACACACATACCACGTACTCTAGACTCAGCCATGACGTGCATAAGGTATATCCGGTGGATCTGACAGAACTCTTCGATCACCAGCCCCTCCTTAACTCTGGGCGGCCTCCCATGTTACAAGCAACACACTATCGTCTTGTAAAAGCCTCAGAGTGCAGCTGTAAGCTGTCAAGGCAGGCACTGCCTCCCATTTTAAGTGAAACTTTCAGAGGCTGGCAAACCAGCTAAGATCACAGAACTACTCACTGAACCTAAAACACATGGTTTCTTCCAGCCATCTGTAATGAGCCAAATCGGTACAGTTCTGAGACACACCGAGATTTGTGCGTCTGAATGACATAAATTCTGTTTCCTAGTAGTGGCACG
This sequence comes from Thryonomys swinderianus, assembly GCA_004025085.1. NCBI lineage: Eukaryota > Metazoa > Chordata > Mammalia > Rodentia > Thryonomyidae > Thryonomys > Thryonomys swinderianus. Next base: position 37,168 of record PVIC010012728.1, on the reverse strand, counting down.
TTGATCCTTGGCCAGTGACAATTATGTGTGACTCACGAAGAAACTTATATATACAGGAGCCAGTAACAATTCCCAATCTATAGGATGATCATTGTCCATAAAAGTAGATATTCATATTTGGCCCACTGGGACTAACTATACTGCTGTTTTAATATAGTTCTAGGGTTGGTAAGAAAATGTAAGAGCTACCCTGGGTAATCTTCAGTGTCGACTTGATTAGATTGAAAAACACCTAAGAAATTAGGAAACGACATTCCAGGAGTCCATGAGGGTGTTTCCAGACATACTCAGTCTGTGGAATGGCAAATTGATGGGGCACCCCTGTCCTGTGAAAATCAATGGGACACACCAGGAGAGGGAAGCCTGCATGGGACTAAGAGCAGAAGGAAGCCCACCAGCACAGGTACTCTGGCCGCCATGAGGTCAGCAGATTCCCTGTGCCACGCATCTCAGCCATGACCTCTACACAGCCCTAAAGCGAAGGGGCCAGGCAACCATGGACTGACACCACTGAAATCTTAAGCCAAATATCTTTCCTCTTTTGACCCTCTGAAGTATTGTATTATAACAATGAAAAGTTAGCTAGCAACACATCATGTATTTTTTTGTCATTCCATTAGTTTTAAATCACGGACTTTGAAAACACAAATTCTAACAAGTATGAAGGCTGTTTTGGTATCTTCCTCTCCACAGAGATTTTTATACTGACCTCGTTTATCAGGTACAAAATGCAAATAGTCGTGCTTCCTAATCTACAACTCTTCCTTTTTGTCTCTAAACCTTTGACCCTCTTTCCCACTATTCTTCCTCCTTACCATGTCCTGTGCCCCACAAAGGCACTCGTGTTACTGTGTGAAGTATATTTATATATCCTTGAGAGGTGTTGTAGTCCATTTACTCAACAAACGATGAAAAAGATGGACAAACTGGCAAAGTGTTACTAAGCACTTTGGATCTCTGGGGAGAGCCCTATACACCGGTACAGAGCAGTCAGCTTTGGTTGCACAGTGAACTACTTCAAAACTTAGACATTTAAAAATGACCACTTATCAAGCTCGTCGTAGGTAAACTGGTATTGCGTGCTGGGGTCAGCTGAGCAGGCTGCTGTCCTCCTGAGGTGACAGCTCGAGGGAGGCGGTCTCGCGCTGCCACGGATCAGCTTCCAGGGTGGGGGTGGCCTTCTCGGGTCCCTGTGACCTCTGCTCCACGGGGACTCCTCCAGGAGGCAGCAGGGCTTCTGCGCATGGCGCCAGCAGGGTCCAAAGCGCGGTAGGCAGGATGAGCCCCAGAGCACAAACCCTACAAATTTACTTGGACCACGCTCGCTGTTTCCCAAGCAGTGAGTCACTGGCTAAAGGGCAGAGTCTGGGAGGGCGATCACCCACGGGAACAGACGGGGGCTGTGAAGGAAGAGGCCGGGGCTCTGGCGATGGTGCCACCCTGAGTCAAATTTGAACAGAGTGACAATGACCCTGCCCTCGGGGAACTCGCTTCCTCAAACCCTCTCCCGCCCTTTATATTTTTCAACCCCCTGCACTTTGCCAGCCCAGAAGTGTAAGCCAGTACTCCCTGGTGATTTTCCTTTCTCTGTTTAGTTCTAAGAACAAATGTTTCTTCTCACAATTAGTAGCCATTCATTGCTTCCTTTCCTTGTGCTTCCTTCCACAAATTGCCTATTTGTGTCATCTATTTTTCTATTTGATTTCAAGTTTTTTCAGATTTTAGGAGTCACTTGTATGTGGGAGAATAAGTTCATATATTCAAACATGAAGGGATCTTTAAAATAACCAAGAAGTCCCTGAGGATATCATTTTATTGTACATAAGTGCAAAATAATTTAAATTACAGTAATAAGAATCATTACATTGCCCCATGATTTTGACACATATTTCTCTCAGATCTGAGATGTTATTTTTAGCATATACTATTTTTATCTATGCTCTTGCTCCCTATTTCTGCCTATTTTCCCATTTTTTTGAGAGTTTAGAGCAAGAATAGATGTTTAATTTTATCAAATACTTTTTTTTTCTTTTCTTTTCTTCTTTTTTTTTTTTGCTTTTGAGACAGGGTCTCGCTTTGTAGTTCAGGCTGGCCCTGAGCTCACTATGGTGCCCAGGCAAGCTGCCGTGAACTCAGCAACCCCCCTGTCTCTGCCTCCTAAGTGCTGGGATTACAGGCGTGAGCCACCACATCCGGCATTGTGGTATGCGGTGTTGATTGTTGGTGGGCGTGTCTCCACGCCCAGCATTATATGTGGTTACCGGGGATTGAACTCAGGACCTTGCGCTTGTGAGGCAGGCGCCGGAACCACTGAGCTAACCCTCCAGCCCTATCAAATACATTTTTATTCGAGGTTAATATGATTATATAATTTTTCTCCTCCAATGAACCACTTTTCACATTACTAGAATAAAGCCCTTTCCAGCATTTTATCTCATTGTTTTAACGTGCTATCAAGCACTCCTTTCTGGTATTTAACTTAGCACTTTTTAGGCCCAGGGATTTGGCTCAGTGACACCATGCCTGCCTGGCAAAGCACAGGGTCCTGAGCTCAATTCCCAGTAAAAAAATGATTTCTTTAAAATATTTTAGTGAAGTTGATCACGTGTGTGTGTGTGTGTGTGTTTGTGTGCGCTTTTTTTTTTTAGAGTTGAGGTAAACATCTCTGTTTCTACAAGGGAGAGATCTGATAACTTTTTTTTTTTTTAGATAGGGTCTCCAGGGTCTTGTTTTATAGTTCACGCTATCACTGAACTCACTATGTAGCCCAGGCAGGCCTCAAACTCTCAGCAATCCTCCTGCCTCTGCCTCCCAGGTGCTGGGACTACATGCATGAACCACTACACCCGGCAACTTTTTATTTTCTGTGAAAATCATACTGTTGAGAGTTACAATTTTGGAGGGTTGTGACAAGTAAATTACATTTTCCTGGAAATTTGGCCTTAGTATCAATTTTCTAATTTGCAGATACTTGAGCTAAATATTCTCTTCACTTTTAATTTACTTTATTTCTCTGATTAGTTCCCATTTCTTAATTAGTTCCCATTTTTTATATTTACACTTTCTCCCTTGGTTCAAATAGCTTTCAGTTTATTTAATTTATTGTTTATGTCAAAGAATACAGTTTTGATTGTATTTATTAGTTCTATTTTTTCTATTTTCCAACTCATTAACTTATTCTTGTATCTTTATTAACATTTCTGTGTACTTGCATGATTCAGTTATTTTTGTTATCCTTTCAAACTTCTTTAATCAAATGCTTAATTTAATTGTGTTTCATTTTACATGCAGTATCAAAAGGAACATTACCTTTAATGCTTAGCTCTACATCATACCTTCTAACACAAAACTTTTGAATGACTTTTTTTTTTTGTATGCTGTAAATTCTTGATTTGTATCTTTTCTTTGAACCAAGTATTCAGGAAAGCAAATGTCTTCATTCTGGAGAAGGAAGCACTTTAGTTGTTCATGTTTGTGTTTGCATCTGAATTCCTACTTTCCTGTCTTATGCTTATGGAATATTGTGTGATTCTGTTCTGGTTTTCAGTAGAATTTTCATCCTTTTGCCTCTGTTTCCTAAAGGGCCTGGGTAATGTCTTAAATTCTTCGCTAGATTTTTGCTCTATCCTACTTTGCTTTCATTCAGGGATGCCCTCATCTTTCACCCAAACTATTACAGCAGCTTCCTCATTCGTCTGCCAACCTGCTTCGGTCCCATGGCAAGCCCCGTTCAGCTCGGCACATCATCTAAGCTGCGCTTTGAAAACTTCCAGCTGTGTTCCTCGGGTGACACTCCACTAACTCAGATTTCCTGAGGGTCGGGGACTTTGGTCCTAAGGAAACTCTCGGAGGGACACAGAGGAAACCACTCCTTCTTTGTCCAGGAGATAGCTAACGGCACGATTTAGTTGTTACTCGATTTCCTGTTCATTTAGATCCATACACGTGTTACTATAAAATGTGTTTATTCAAAGTAAACAAAGGTCTGCCTCATCCTGTTTAATAGCTAGGTGATCTTCCATATTAGATTCCATAGATTTATATAATTTAATAACCCTTTAATTAATGGATATTTAGGTCATTTCCAGTTTTTCACTACTACAAGCAATGCTACAGTAAACTTTCTTTTTTCTTTTTTTGAGACAGGGTCTCGCTTTTGTAGTTGAGGCTGTCTCTGAGCTCACTGTGTAGCCCAGGCAAGCCTCGAACTCAGCAATCCTCCTGCCTCTGCCTCCCGAGTGCTGGGATGACAGGCGTGAGCCACCACGCCCAGCACTGTGGTATGTGGTGTTGATGGCTGGTGGGCGTGAATCTCCACGCCCATCATTGTATGTGGTTACCGGGGATTGAACTCAGGACCTTGCGCTTGCGAGGCAGGCGCCGGAACCACTGAGCTAACCCTCCGGCCCTGCAGTAAACATTCTTGTGCACATATCCAAGTACACTCACTTACAGTCAATGCTTAGAATTAAATTATTCAGTCAGAGCATAGATGTCCATAGGCCAGTTAGGACAGGTGGATGGCAAGTAACAGAAAACCAAATCGAGACAAGTGAAAACAAAGAGGGAAGATGGGTTAATGTGACACAAACTCAGGAAAGAATTTGCTTCAGCAAAGATTTAACCCAATGGGCCCCGTAGCTTCCTATTCATTTTCTCTTGATATTCACATCTTCCTAAGACAATTCACTTCACTGATTTCAGTTTGCAGCCAACCTATTTGCTAGATCAACATATTTTGCTGTCTGTACCCAGCGAGCACAGAGAAGGCATTTTGATTCAGAATTCTAAGCAAGAATCAGGAGGTTTTCTCTGATTTGATCAGCACTGTTGTCTGTCCACTCCTACACCATCAATCCTATGTCCAGAGAGACCGACTGTCCTCAGCGGTTCCACTGAGGGGTGGACAGAGCCAGCCCACCTGGAGGTGCTTTGATCCCAAAAAGAAATCACAGGTAGTTGGCACAGATCTCCACCAGGGCATTATTTATTTGAATAGATTCACACCAAGCGGCTTTCAGAAAGGTTGAACCAATTTACACTACCAACAACCATGTATAAAGGGGCTGTTTCTCAACATTCCCCTTCAATTTTTCATTTATTTATATTTTACCCATAGTTACCTAATTTAGTGTTGATGAGCATCTTGTGTGTTTACTGGCCTTTGGTATGTCTCCTGTAAATTGCCCATTTATAAACTCTACTCATATTTATATTTTTGAATGATTTATGCAAGTTTTATATACATTCTACACAAGAATCAGTCATCCATTAAATATGCAGCAAAGAGTTTTCTCAGTATGTTGTCTTTCAGTTTTATCATGCTTTTTATTGCACAGAGATAATATTTAATTTTATGGGGTTGTATCTGCCAATCATTTTCTTTTATGGCTTCTGGAACTTGTATCTTATTTAAGGAGCCCTTTTCTAGCTCCACTTTTATAACAATGTGGTCCAAAATACTCCAAATAATTTTCAGGTTTTTTTAGTGTTCAGATGCTTATCTAAAGTTTGTTTTTATGGATGATATAAACCTATAGTCTAGATATTGATATTAAAATCAAAATCTAATTTTCCTAACACTATTAATTGCACAGATGATGTTCACTCCTGTAAACACTGAACTATCACCTATTTACCACAAGTCTTTTGTGACCCCACTCGGCTTCTCCAGCCCTGAGCGCCAGTTATTACATCGCCTGCTCTTGGAAAGAGGAGACCACGCACACATGTGTCCCCACTAGGTCTTTGGCCGCCGAAAGTGTTTGCTCCTTTTTCTGCTTCTAGCACCTACTGCAGTCCCTTGCACACAGAAATGCTAAAATACTATTTTCTGAGTTGAGCTGTACTGTTTTAATTCGCTTACAAATCATATTCTATAAAGATGTATTATCAGCGGCATGCCCACAATTTCTGAACAAGGACTACAACTCTGCTCCATCTTGCCCAGCCCCCAAGAGAAGGAAACACCTTTGTGAATCGTGGATTTCTTGGACACTGATTTGCTGGATAACTTTGGGCTACTTACAGTCATTCTGCAGCTTGACTTCTTCCTATGCAAGTAATAGAACTTATGAGGGAGCAGAACTTACCTCACAGGAGTAAAAAGTTAATCAAAACCTTTTTAAACAGAAAAAAAATAAAAATGACTAAAAGATGTATCAAGGACTAAAAGAGTTCATACATAAAGTGCTGAAAACCAAGCTTAACATATAGTAAGCTCTCAATAAATGCTACTATTGTTATTATTGTTATTCCTCCTCCACTTAGAAAATCACCCCCCCCCCAAACACACACACACGCACTCCACCAACCATCTCTTCTCCATCAGGTAAAATGGTTCTTAGGCTTCTAGATTTTTCTCTCACCTTTCCCCTCATCCCTAGAAAAGCCCAGGGATGGATAACCATCTTAGCCCAGCCGTAGACTACTCCTCTTTTATGCACTCTTGGCTTCTGTTGATTTTAGGCCTCCAAGAAGCTGGAAAATATTTCTCTGTGGGATCAGCCTTGCTTTACCTAGCTGCTGAACCATGAGTTCTACTTGAGGGTAAAAACCAGAGCTCCAGCAGGTTTTAAAAAATACCTTCCTTTTTTAATCCCCCTCTCCTTATGTTCTTGTACAACAAATCAAGGACAAGTAGCTACTTCTGTGGTTTAGATCTAAAATGAGCCCCCAAAAAAGATTCATTTGTCGAAGCCTTGGTCCCCAGTACAACAGTGTTCTGAAGTGATGGCATCTAAACCAGCCAGTGGATTAACCCATTAACAGATCATAATTTGAAGGGATTAGTGGGATGTGACAGTTTCAGGAGGTGGAGCTTAGCTGTAAGAAGTGGATCTGGGGTGTGGCCTTGGGAGCCACATCTGTCACCCCACCTCTTCCTCTCTCAATTCCTTACTCCCATTCACACTGTCTCTCCTTCGCTCCCTCACCCTCTGTCTCTTACTCTACCTCTCTACTTCCTGGGGTCCATGAGGTGAGCACCCTTCCCCCACCATATCCCTCCATTATGCTCCACCTTGAGCCAACTGACCGTGGACTGAAACTTCATTGTGAGCCAGAATTGACCTTCCCTCCTCTCAGTTATTATTCTCTGGTGTTTTGTCACACCCACTCAAAGCTGACTAACACAGCAGGTAAAGGGAGGACCCAGGAATTTATGATTCCACTGGCCTCATCAAAATCTCTACCATCATCCTCAAAACCCTGTTGAAATCTTTAAAAGGGAAAAAGAACATCTAGTATTAGGAGCATCTTGGCTTTGTGATTAGCTATTGTCAGAAATTTGGTAGACGCCTTTTTTGTAGCTATTTATTGAATTGTATTTTAGCCAACTAGTAAATACCAGTTTATAGATATTACTATGCTTAATCAAAGTCCCCTCATTCCCCTGATGCTAAGGTTAAAAAATCTACATTAATTCTTTTCTGAACTAGGAATTAAATTTAGATGGTTATTGGCCTGGAGGGTTAGCTCAGTGGTTCCGGCGCCTGCCTCGCAAGCACAAGGTCCTGAGTTCGATCCCCGGTAACCACATATAATGCTGGGCGTGGAGACACGCCCACCAACAATCAATGCCGCATACCACAATGCCGGACGTGGTGGCTCACGCCTGTCATCCCAGCACTCGGGAGGCAGAGACAGGAGGATTGCTGAGTTCGCGGCAGCTTGCCTGGGCACCATAGTGAGCTCAGGGCCAGCCTGAACTACAAAGCAAGACCCTATCTCAAATAAAAAAAAAATTTAGATGGTTACTTTCTACTACTGGATTCCAAAGAAAATCCTATAATGAGAATAGTGTTAGCTGCCTGTAGCCCTGAATAGATCCAGAGCAGCTCAGGAGCAGAGTGAAAGTCCTGTCGGAGTCTGGTGCCAAAGGGGCCACACGCTGGTCCACGCACCGCACAGGCAGTGACCATGCAAAGGCAGAACGAGTCACAGCGCTGTTACAGGATGTACTGACAGGCAGTACAGCAGTGAGGACAGAGCCTGGGATCATGAGCAGTAGGAGGGAACCCGTGTGCTGCAGGAATCTTTAACTTCCTGTTAGAGACAGGAAGTGAACAACAGGACAGGAAACGAGGGGCTGGACAAATGCAAAGGCGGGATTAGGAAGCCAACAATGAATAGCGCTTCTGTGAGGAGCTTATGCCAGAGGCACAGATCAAAGTCGAGCCAATGAGACAAGAAGGAGGGAAGGAGAGCAGCTAACTATTTCGGGGGTGTTTTCCATACATTATCTCATTTGAATATCATAAAGTCCTGTAACTATCATTACTAATACTCCATTTGACAAATGAAGAAAGTGAGGAACAGAAATATAAGTTGTTCAAGGAAAAAGAATTAGTACATGGAATATGTTTTGGCCTCTGACATTTTCATAATTAGCAAGGTTCTTTTCAGATTATTTTTATCCTGCCCAGTGTTTTTAGAATTTTAAGTTTTATTTTAAGCATGACTTTTCAGAATATCTTGTCAGTTCCTGGATTTATACAGATTTATGGTCACAGTTTAAAGGTTAGAATGCAAGATGAAATTGGTTGTTATCTTGCTCATCAATTATTAAGTTTTCCTTCTCAACTAGGTCCTTCCCACCAATGAGAAATACACTGCAGTTTCTCTCGTCTTAAAATAAATTCCACTGACCCTGCAGCAATGCCCTCGGTGGACCTCCTGGACGCTTGGGGTATCCCCACCGCCTCTGCCTGCAGAGAACTGCCCTGGCCTAGCAAGTCACCCAGCTGCAGGTGCTGACGTCGCTGGCCGAGCCCTGAGTGTACACAGCCCAGCCCTCTGCTCCGAGGTAGGACCAGCGCTGGGGTACAGCTCCCCCTGCAGAGCCCCGCCAGGATCCAGGTGCAGATGCCAACCGAGAGCACCCCGCCCCCACCCATGCCTTCATGACAGGCAGCCGCATCTGCGTCGCAGGCCCTGCTACAGAAAGGCTTCACTTCGGTTCCTTCTACGCAACACGCTATTCCTCTGCTGCCTCAGAAGAGTTATAGAAATTTGCTTTCTTGGCTCCTCTGCTCTGTTCCCCTCTTGAACCTCTGCCTATACAATTTTCGTACCCGCTATTCCCTCAACATAGCTCTTGGTCACCAAAAAAAAAAAAAAAAATGCATTCCTAACCCTAAATTCTTTTTTAATTGATTTTTTTACTACTTTTTATACACATGATGATCGCATTCAACACTGAGGGTTTGTACCCTACATGCCACACCTTGATTTTCACGTTTCCCATTCCCCAGCCGCCCACAGACCAATCTGCTCCCTGAGGTGCCCACCTCAGTGTCCTAGATTAATTCAGAATGTCTCTCCTTTACGGCCACTTTGGAGAAGAGGGAGGAGTCACACAGTGGCAGATCTGATGAAAAAGGTGTTTGGGAACACACTGTCATGTTTTGTTTGACAGAAATTTCCCAACCAGAAGGTATGTGTGACAGACAGATGTCACAACAAAGGGTTCAATTTATTAGCATGAAACACACATTGCTATTAGGCCCCTTCAAAATACCTCTCCCTCAGTTTGAACATACTTATCCCATCAATTTCCAGGCTTCTACTATCGTAAGTTTTTTAACTATGAGCATCACCATATTTTTCAATCACCCCTTGTATATGCAAAGCTCCTCCCTGCCAGGCTGCACAAAAACCTAGTCATCAATGAAGTTTCCACTGACCTTGAATAAAACACCAACTCTGTCCCCCGACAGTCTTTCTCTACTTGCCCTGTTTAATTTCTCTCCATATTTCTCTCATTTTCTAATAAATTATAAATTCACCTCTTTTCATTGCCTTCGTCTGCCCCACAACAGTAGAAGCTCTTTGACAAGAGCCACGGGTATGATTTTTTTTTTCATTTTATTCGTAGCTGTATCTCAAATGCCTAGAATAGTATCTGGTACACAACAGGCATTTAATGAAGAATTACTGAATCTATACATGAATGGCAGCGTGAAAGCGCTTTAAACATTTCGCTGGGTCTGAAGGAGGCATGAATTAGGAAAGCAGCTGTGGGAGCCGGAGGGATGAAGAAGTCCAACCAAACACGCACAGAAAAAAGGATCTACAAGCTGCGGTATGAAAGAAAGGACATGTGGGGAAGTTATTTTGAATTACTAGCCACGGTGAAAGCTTGCCTAGGATATCGTTGCCCAAAAGCAGAATAGAAAGCACAAAAGGAGCTGGGGAGGAAGCTGTAACACAGTTCATGAGGAACAGGCAAACATCGCCATGTCTTACCCGGCAGGCAGCTTGAAATTCGGCTTTATCAATAAGAGAAATCAGAACCGTAACCTCAGTCGTGAAAGACCTCGGGAGAGCTCGTCTTTCCCGCCATCCGAGCGAAGGAGGCAGCGCAGAGACAGATCTGATCAAGGACCGCGAAGCAGACCGTGGGGAAGGGCTACACCAGAGCGTGGATGGAGGAATGTTCCAGAAAAGGGACAGACAGAAGAGAAGCAAGAACAAAAATTTCTAAAAGTACCAAAAAGAACGCAGTGCAATAGTACCTGTTGAAATGTTATAAATTGTTGCAGCTTGTGTGTATGTGTGTTTGTATGTGTGTGTGGCACCAGGGATCGAACTCGGGCCCTTGTGCTTTCAAAACAGGCATGGTACCACTTGAACTAAACCCCCAGCCCTGACAACCAGCAACTTTTGACAAGGCCGGGCAAGCACGGAGGGCATCCCTGCCGCCAGCGTAGGGAAAGCAGGGTGTTCTGAGCTCTCCTCTTTCCCTGGTGGGTTCAAGACCCACAGGCCTCATCACATTTGAAACAGCCCGTTGTCCTTTCCTGAGCTCATAGCCCTCCGCTCTGCTACGCGAGACTTCCTACTCTAAGAACGTCCTACCTGGCTTTACCGAGTCTCCTACTAATCCTTCTTGGTCCAGAAATGTAATTCTTCCCTGGCCACTATATTCCTGCTAAAAGCTTTATGTCGCTAAAATTTTTCATTTTCTCTGTATCGTTAGCAACATCTTTAGACGTGAGCACCTCCTTCTGCCTTCCTCACCTCTCAGCTTCAGAATCTATCTTCCTCCCTTAGGAAGGCCCAGCAACAAGACTAAGCACCCACACATTTTGTGTCTAACATGAAAATGGTAATTATTTACTGTGGAGGGTCTCTCAAGGGTACAGATAAATCATTGTGAGGCTGTTAAATTGGACTAAGAGGTGCCTCCCTTTTCTGCTATCGATCTTATCTGTGAATCACCCCCAAAAACTTTCTAATATGCTATTGGCTAATTCATTGCCAGTGAAATATATATTAAGTTGAATGTGAATAGCATGCATCTTATTTGTAATATGTTTTAGATGCACAAATTTGAAATTTATGACAATGTTCTCAAGCAATGTAATATAATGAAAAATACAATTTCTAATGTGATATGCAGTGCTCATAAATATGCCATGTTGGAGATTACAACCAAGCAAAGTGCAAAGTGAGGAAATCAATAGCATCTGGGCACTAATTCTGTTTCTTCAGGCAAATGGCTATTTTTGTGACAATAAGCATCTCTCTGTCCTGATAGGAAAGTATTATGTAGAAATAATGGCTGTGCCACTGATACCTTTTATGTCTTAACACCCCGGTTGTCAGACATGCAAGTTGGTAGAAAGTCCTCACACCTGCCAGTCTGCATTGTAGCATATGGATGGGGAGATGGGGTGGGTACAGGGCGGCAGCACAGTCATAGAAGAAGTAAATGTCTGCCAGCCTTACCAGAATAAGACTTAATCTTGCTAATATACTCTCAGTTTATAGAAAACAAAGTCAATGAAATTTCTGATATCAAGACTTTATAAAATTATACATAAACATATTACATAGACACATACACACATTATTCCTTGGGTAAAAACATATTTTTGGCCATTCTCCCACACACTTTTTTTGTGCACATCCCTATGGTAGGCACAATGAGAGACTCTAAGAAAGTATCAGTGAACAGGCTCGCTGAAGGCTCTACATCACCCAGCTCACAGTCTAGATGGGGGGGCAAGTACCAAAGCAGAGCAAGTAGCCACTGCCTTGTCTCTGTGCCACCCACAAATTGTAGAATTGAAGCAAGGGTATTTGTATCATATATTCACTTACTACTCAGCAACCGCCATAGGGTTCGTATGTAGTATGCACTTAAGGACTCTCATGGTGCAAAACAAAATACACAGCCCTTGTTCCATGATTTGCAGGGGCACTGGAGGAGAGAAAAACTCATCCAATGGACCCAGAAAAAGAATTTCAAGAAGCAACATATAAACCATGTCTATAACCACAGCAGGAAAACGAAGAGCGATGACTACCTCATTTCCAGTCGCTCTGTCTCAAACAATTAAGATTGCTATAATGAAACATCACAGACTAAGTGATGTATAAACAGTAGAAATTACTGCTCCTAATTATAGAAGCTGAAAAGTCCAAGATCAAAGTCTGAAACAGTCAGTGTCGGGTAAGGGCTTATTCCTCATAGATGGTATGAGAGGGGATAAAGAAAGCAGAGGGGCTGACAGGCTCGCTCGGGCCTCTTTCTGAGTCACTCATCCCATTCACGAGGGCAGAGCCCTGTTCTCAGTCGCCTGCCAGTCACCCCATCTCTTAAGACTACACATGGGATTATGTCTAACACATGACTTTGGAGAACGAAAAAATCTCAAACCATGACCTTCTCTCTTGCTCCACACGCCTACAGAGCTGATCCTGTCTTAGGGCATTTGCAGTAGCTATTTCCTCTCATACAAGTATTTTTCCCCAGATGTCTTCCTTACAGTCTCCCCCTTTTATATTAAGTCTACTCAAACATCCTCTCAGTGCGGCCTGCCTAACCCATACTCGACGGCAATGTTTGCCTCTTGGCATTTCCAATCCACCCTCCAACTTTCTGGTTTTATATGCACTTAATACCTTCGATGCCCTCAATCATTGGCTTGTATGTTATGTTTATTGTTTGTTACAATGTAACCTCCACAAATGCAGAGAGAGTTTTGTTTAGTTTCCTGGTTAATCCAAAGCACCTAGACATATGAGCCCAGCACATAGTAAATACCCACCATGCACTATAGATGCTAATGAGGCTATTAACATAAATTTAACATTGGATAGCCCTCGGCACTATCGTAAACACTATAACTACATGGCCTTGTTTTAACCTCATAATGTTATATTTATTTATAACTTCATGGTAGATACCAGTCCCAGTTCTAGATTATGAAAACAGAAAGTACTGGGTTTTTATCAAAAGCTCAAAGAATCAATGTGAACCCTGAAGAATCCCACACTGGAAATTAACAAGTGAGACAAAGTGTCACTTTCTTCCACAGGAAAAATCTTCTGAGGGAACCACTGTTGTAATAGCCAATGACAGACACTTCTAACCGCACCCCCAGACTTTGCCAACCCTGGTGGCTCACCAGCAAGGTACCAGCACTTCCCACTGACTCTTGTAGACCTGAATTTCTACTGAGACATCATTTCCTTTCAGCCTAAAAAACTTCTTTGGCATGTATCATGATGACAAATCTATATTAATTTATTATAAAATGTCCTTAATTTCTCCTTCATTTCTTTGAAATATATGTCTACTGATAATTCTGCACTGAGAGTGATTTCTTACAGAACAGACACATTCTACCATGTCTGATTCTATTATTTCTAATGACAAGTCAGCCACCACTATTATGTAAAATGTCTTTCTCTCTTGAAAAAGGGTAAAAAAACAAAAGTTTAGGATGGCCCTGGTGCCACACACCAGCAATCCCGGCACCCAAGAGGCTAAAGCAGGAGGATTGCAGTGAGTTCATGGTCAGCCTGGGCTATGCAGTGAGCTCAAACCCCTTCTGGGCTACAGAGTAAGACTCTGTCTCACAAAAAAAAAAAAAAAGCATTTCACTGGTTGACTGTTACAGTCTTAAGTGAGGATTATCTTTCTTAATCTTGTTTTACCTTTAACTTCCTTGACATAAAAGCTTTTTTAATCAAAATTGAAAAATTATAAAATTCAATATTTTTTAAATATTAACAGCTAATTTTATCTTTAACTTTTTAAGATTTCATCTACGTGCATGACAGATTGCTTGAAAATCTCTTCCAGATTATTAAAGTTCTATTTATTTTTGGAATACTCTATTCCCTATGTTCTTTAGCCTGAATTCTTTTCTATTGTTCTGTCTCCAAACTGATCCTCTTCTCTGTTAATACCAGGCAGTGGTTTTCCTCAGAGATTATATTTGTCAGTCCTAGGATTTTCATTTAGTTCTTTTTTAAAATTTCCAGATATTTCTTGCAATTTCTACCACTTTACTCACTGTAAATTTATTGAAAATAGTAAGTAGAAAGCAAGACACACAAAAAAGAGAAAGAGAAAAACACGTTACCAATATCAGGAATAAGACCATCACCTTTGCTACAGCATACTGATAATAGCAAAAAGATAACACACCATGCCTTTGCTAGGTTACTATACTGCAGTATGTTAATACATTTGACAATTTAAAGGTAAAAGTTCTTTAAAAAGCACAACTTTGGGCCGGGTGTGGTGGCTCACGCCTGTTATCCCAGCACTCGGGAGGCAGAGACAGGAGGATTGCTGAGTTCAAGGCTTGCCTGGGCTACATGGTGAGCTCAGGGCCAGCCTGAACTACAAAGTGAGACCTTGCCTCAAAAAAAAAAAAAAAAAAAAAAAAAAAAAAAAAAAAAAAAAGCACAACTTTCTGAAATCAACCAAGAAAAAACACAAAATTTTAATAGTGTGTAGTGTATTAAAAATTTTGAAATTATCATTTAAAACCTTCCTACAAAGAAAACTTAAGGTCCCATATTGGTTTATTAGTGAATTCTACCAAATATTAGATATTTAATAATACTGAAACACTGAATTTAACTAGTTCCTGCCAACTTGAACCATAAGTGCTACATGCATGACTGTCCCAACTGGTGGCTTGTACTGCTGGTGGCACAAGTGGTACAGTCATGAAAGGGACAGTCATGTATGCATCACCAGTGGTTCAAGCCACCTAGCACCAAGACATATGAATTATGACCTCGTTGTGAACATGTTAAATCTCTTTAAGAGAACAGAGATGAATGCTTCCCAATATGTTTCATGAGCTCATTTTAATGTTGATGACAGAATTGACAAAGACAGTAGAATAAAGCCAATATGCCTTGTGATCACAAGTACAAAATTCATCAACAGTTTAGCTGCAAACCAAAACCATCCACACACACACACAAAGAGTGTTACCATTGGAGGTCATTCCAATGAGGCAAGTTTCACTCATTAAACAATGTAATTCACTATATGACTAGACTTTCAAAACTGTATGTTCATCTCGATAGATTTAGAAAAATCAACATCTATTCATTTGTAGTAGTAAAAAATGAATACTTCGCCTCAAGTGTAGAAAATATATCCAGAATATTTGGTCACTGTTTATAAAGTTTTACATCATAAAATAAAACAAGAAAGTAAAATAGAAATCATTGTTTGCAGTCAAATAAAATTATATTTATTTGCAAAGGACTTGATTGCATACATATAAAATTTACATACTCCTAGAGCTAGCAAATGAATTTAACAAGGCACAAGATACAATTTCAGTATACAACAAGCCAACTGTACTTTTTTGGAATACCAATATACTTGAAAGATTAAATTTAACAAATAGAAATGTTTTATTTAACAAATAGAAATGTTTTATTTAACAAGGGTATAATACTTTCTCTTATAAACTACAAAACATTAGAGAAGGAAATTAAAACCTGAGCACAGAAATAAGCCCTATTCTAGGGAATGCAAGACTACTGTTAAGAAATAAATTCCATGCAAATTAATTTATGTATTATAGGTAATGCCTGTCAAAATTCCATCCGACACTCCATAGAAATGAAAGAACTGGTTCTAAAATTTACTTAGACATGCATAGGATAGGGCAGAAGAAATGATCTTGAAGCACTCATACTACCACATCTAAGACTTATTATAAAACTGTACTGTAGCCAGGCGTGGTGGCTCACGCCTGTAATCTCAGCACTCGGGAGGCAGAGACAGGAGGATTGCTGAGTTCAAGGCTTGCCTAGGCTACATAGTGAGCTCAGAGCCAGCCTGAACTACAAAACGAGACCCTGTCTCAAAAAAAAAAAAAGACTGTACTGTCAAGAAAATAAATGTAGCACCTCATGACGATAAGCAAATAAATCAATCGAAAAGAACAGAGACTAAAAATAGCACCAACATGGATATTTGACTGCTTTATTCAGCAATGAAAAAGCAAGATGCCATGGTCATTAGAGAGAGAAAAAAATCTTTTCAACAAATGTTATGAAACAGCTGGTGCCTATCCAGGCAAACACACACATGAACATTAGCTCTTAACCTCTGCCATATACATAAACTCAAAATGGATCACCAGTATATACAAAAGAGGTAAAAGTATAATTCCTGAAGAAAACATAAGAAAAAGATCTTCCCAACTTTGGAATAAGTAAAGAGCTCTAAGAACAAAAAAACACAAATCAGAACATTTTTAAAAACACAAATTGGGTATCATTAAAATAAAAAGCTTTTGCTCTTTTATAAGACTCTGCTATGGAAATGAAAGGGCAGTCTACTGTCTCAGGTATTTGACAAAGCTTGGGTCCAGAGTACATATAAGAATTCATAAATCAACAATGAACAGACAAGCAACCTGATAAAAAATATGAGTAAAAGACTTGAACAAACATTTCATATGTAAATGTCTGATATGCATATGGGAAGGTATTCAACATGGTAACTTTGAGAAAGGCAGATAAAACACAATTATATATCATTTAATATTCATTTAAACAAAACTACAAAAACTGATAATAGTGTCGGTGAGGATAAAACTATATAAAACTGATAATAGTGTTGGTGAGGATAAACTATATAAAACTGATAATAGTGTTGGTGAAACTGCCAAAATCCTCCTGCCTTCTTGGTGGGAGTTAAATGATATGATCACTTTAGAGAACACTTGGGTAGTTTCTTGAGAATTGAATTTGTTTTCTCTGTGATCCAGCAATTACATTTCTATATAGTCCACATTCAAAAGAAATGAAAACATATGTTCACATCATGAATATTCATATAGTTTATCTGCAGAATTCCAAACTGGAAATGACCCAACTGCCAGCAACAGATGAAAAATAGACAAGCTGCTCAATTAATAACAATGAGAAACTATGCAACAGTGAGAAAAGCCAACCACTGAGCTACACAAGAGTGAACCCCATGACTCAGCCAACTACACCTCCACGGAGAGACAACTGTATATACCTAGGGATTATAGACGCACCAAAATACAGTGGTGTTTTTTAACAGCAAAATCTAATGAATCCAAATGAGTTCTAAGTTTATAAGATGTGATGAAATACACATAAATATTTAAATTTTTTAAATATAGTACAGGCATAGATACAGGGCCATTCATCTCCCTCAAAATACCCCTCACACACACACACACACACACACACTTCCAACACACTTATCCCATCCTCCCACCACTTTCTGAAGCAGCTCTGAAAGTCCTCTCTTGTAGATGTCTATGGGCTGCAAACCAAAGTATGACAAATTCTAGTCCTGGGCAGGATCCAGTGAAAAGACGGACTGATAAAAACATCACAGTGTGACCTCACTCGCTTTACCCATGGCTCTAGGGTTGTGTGATTGCGGCTCTTTCCCAAATTAAAAATGTCTGTGAGAGGCACAGCATGACTAAAGATGCCCACGAAAGAGGTCTTGCAGAACCGCCAGAGACAGTGCAAAGAGGGACGGCATAAGCGTGCTAGAAGCAAAATATAGATCATCTTCCTGTACACATACAAAAATGGCTGTAAAACAAATTCACAGGCAAGAATTATTGAGTCTAAGCGTATAAAAGTCGCCATTAAGTGCTAATAGTTTTTAAAGTGTGTTTGAAGCAAGGAGAGTTTTAAGAGGTGTTATAGCAGTGAGTCTTTTACCACAATAAATGTTTAAATTTAAATAATTACTGTAGTTTTATATCTTTTTGGAAACAGTCATTCGGCACTTGATCTTAGCTGAAAGGCCTAGAAGGAAGGTGAGTGGCCGGGATGTGCCTTTGAAGGAGATGCGGGGACTTTTGCTGCGCCCACGGCTCCCCCTTCTGGCTCCCGGGCCGGATGAGGCAGACAGACCTGCTGTGCCTCGCACCGACCCTGCTACACTTTGCCGCCATGGGCCGAAGCAGCAGAGCCAACCACCGCGAACCAAAACCTCTAACGCTGCGAGCTGAAAAACCTTCGAGCTGAAAAACCTTCGTTCCCTTTAAACTGATCGTGTAGTGTATCTATTACAGCCACGGAAGTTAACACACCGCGCAACCTATCTGCAAACCAACGCGATTTGTAAGCGGTGAATCACTTAACCGTAGGAATTCAAAGAAGAGTGTAATCACGGCAGTCGGAAAACAGCAGACAGCATCCCAGCGAGCTGCCCCGTGCGCTGTTCCAGAAACCGAGCGAGAGCCAGGCGGGCCCTCGCGCCGTGCGACCCTGCAGTGGGCAGGAGACAGCGCCCAGGCGGGCTGCCCGGCAGGGAGAGGTCCGGCCCAGCGGCGGAAATCAAGACCGAGTAGACAGTGGGCCAAGTGATGAGCGTCCTTGAAGGGCCGGCAGATGAGTTGAGACTTGATCCGATGGGAAATGGGAAATGACTGTATAAATTCTGCGGCGCAGAAGTGACACGGGAGAGGCAGTGTTTCAGGGAGATTGTGTCGGTGACGGGAGGCTGGATGGATGGGGGGAAGGGGACTGGAGGCTGATGTATTCTGTCTCTCCTGCTCTCCATGAAGGTAGGGGGCATGACGGATGTAGTTTAATTTTCAAAAAGAAAAGACACCACTACAATTACTCTCTTAAATCTTCATAAACTTCTGGAACTCATTCCAAAGCGGGAATATAGCCTGCGTGGCACAGCATTTGAAAATACTGTTTCTCAAGTTGAAATGCCTGGTCGGGGAAGAAGAGTTAAGACTGCATCACACCTCTTTATCCCTTCACCTGCCCGGGATGCCCAGCGAGCAGACTCTCCGGGCCCAGCCCGAGTCCACGGAATCAGAATCCACACTTCAGCCAAGATCCCCACGCGTTTCCTGCGCTGAAAATGGCTGCTTTTTAAAGTTTCAGATGCACCACCGTAGTACACAGCCACTGAGCTCCTGTTGGTTCTGAGAATTACGGCTACGTGACTGTTGAAACTATTCTGCCAACTTGAAAAAACATTTGTGAACCCCTCAGTTCCGATGACGAGGCTGTCACACTGAGGCCCTGCCCGTCCCGGAGCTGGGGTGCTCACCCACGTGCAGTCTCTCGGGGAGTAACTGCTACATGGATGAGAGGCAGACATCTGGTCACCTTATGAAATGTGTCACTTAGTACACGCAGCCACAATGGAGACATCTGCTCACTTCGTGAACTCTCCCTCTAAACTGACACTCCCTTGTCATTTGAAAGATATCTTCATACTGCAGGGATTTCATTTCCTTGCCACGCAAGTAAGAGGAGAGCGCTAGATTGGTACGATAATAAAATAGCAGACGATCCGCTTATCCGCTGGGAACATGATTTCAACTCACCTGAGTAACTTTTCCTCTGATTTCCACTCCCCGAATCCAAGTGCTTGGCATTACCGCAGGGCGTCAGTCGAGGGATAACACTGGGTAATGGGCCCTATTCGGTCTGGGTTGCTAGGGAGAATTGGGTTTTCAAGACCACCCATTGGAACAGAGCTTTCCAAACCTTAGCACACATAAAATTTCACTGAGAGACATGTGGGAAGGCAGATTTTGAACCAGTCAGTCTAACCCGAGGGCTAAAACCCTGCTGTGCTAACAGGCTTCTGGTGATGCTAATCTGAGGAGCAGGCTCCGAGCAGCATGCTCACCTGCTCTGCAAAGTTATTACATCAGGCAAGGTCCAAAAGCAACAGGAGAATGAATTCAGGGTAGAAATATCTCTCTGGGTGGGAAGAAATAAAGTCAGAGCTAGGGACAAACAGACTGAATGTGAAAGCACAGAAAGTTTGCTTTTAGAAAAAGCTAAACACTTTTTTAAAACATTGATAAAGACAAAAACTTAAAAAGGAGTTTACGAGTTCCAGAACTGGGTCATCCTGGGAACCCAGGATTTGGTTAGCGATATTTCTACCAAAGACGTCCTTAGCAACACTTGATGGGAATTTTCAAAGCCTTGGGCCAGCAGGACGATAGAGGAAAAATATTGACTCTGGCAGGCAAGATCTTCCTCACTGATCCCGGACATCTGGTCACTAAATCTTTCAGGATGGCAGATTAGGGATGGTGAATTGAAAACCCTTCCAGCCGAGGCTCCAAAAGTGGTTTTTAAATAAGTATGGAAGCCGGCCAATCTCTGGCCCTCAGATCTGCCAAACCACATCATATATTCAGCCTTGAAAATGGAAACCAAAAAAAAATTTCCCAGCTCATATTTATTAAGACCCCGACAGGTTATGAAGGTAGCTTAAAAAATAAAATAAAGACATTTATTCGTCCAACCAAAACATGTCAAGGGGAGTACAGAACCGAAGCCACACACCAACACTGAAGGGAAGGACTTAGCTCATGCAATGGTGACCTTGCAATCCAGACCTCTAGCAATTAGTTAACTTCACACTGTTCTTTTGTAATGGTGTAAACAGGCACATGTCCTTAGCTCATAATTTACTTGAAGCCCATAATATTCCCCTCTTTGGGTACTGACGATGAACCTCAGCTCCACTCAAATTTGTCCTTCCGTGACAACACTATCAAAAACAAAAGAGGGAAAAATAACACAAAAAAATCAAAAAGCCAACATCTCCGAGAAAATCCCACTGCCACCATACCCGCATCTATTGCCGTCAGTAACAGGAGAAGTAGGTAATGGAAATTTAATTAGCAGCTGAATGCAAACTGTCAGTAAAGCTCTGTCTTCCAGCGGGAACAAGATTCACTCAATTGAATGTTGATAAGAATTTACAGGCTCTCTCACCACACTGATGTTGCCTTGTGTGATTCAACACGATGACTGAGATGGTCTTATTATAGGTAGAAAAGCCAGCTAGACATATGTAGGCAGATAGAGAGGGCCGCCCTTGAAAGACTTACAAAAAGAGGATCCTTCTGAAGGTCAACACCATCCATGAGAAACTACAGGCCTCGTTCTCCTCCCTGGGCGGAAGGTCAAGGTCTGGATCCAGCCCCTCCCCGGAAGACAGTAATTACAAAATCGCCAGATAATGGGCAGGACCTTGAAGCGCCTGGAGGAGTCTCCTGACAGGCAAGACCCTCTAGGGCTGGATTTCTCAGTAGACTATTCAAAGAGTTGCTGAAGTAACTATGCTTGTCATTTACCCATTGGTTAGTCACAGTTTGCCCATTTCTTTCAAATCTTATTGGTAGCCCCTATTTCAGACCCGCCTCACCTCGTGGCTTTGCTCCATAAAAGCCCTCTGAAAAGTGAGGTAGGGGGGTTACCCACTTTCCGGGCCCCCCTTCTGTCTCTCTTAAGGCAGAAGCTTTCTCTCTCAATAAAATTTCCCTACTCAAACCTCCGTCGTTCCTAAAATTCATTCTTCGATTTTTAAAGAACACGAACTCGCGTTTCAGGTGGGGAGTTAGGCCTTCACTCTCCTGCGTCAGTCTTGGACCTATCTTACCTCACAGAGGGCAGCGCGTGACCCTGCCCCACACCACCCAGCAGTGGACCCGACCCTGTGCCCTCTAACGGGGAGGTCAGCTTCACTCCAGTCCGACTCGCCGTCTCTGAAGCTGGACCTTTAATAGTGGACAGACAAGAAGGAAGCGAACCACTAACTATTCCTTCTCCCTCCTTCCCCAGCAGAGGCGGAATGGAAGACGCCCCCCCCCCCCAGCGTTCTGACCTCGCTGCTGTGCGATCACCTGTAATCCTGTTCTCCACTCAGATGTGAAACTCACTCGGAGACACAGCCCCAGAGTCCAGGGGACTTACATAGAGCAGCAGGAAGCATGGGATGTGGGGAGCATCAGAAACGAAGCCAGGGCAGAAAGTATCAAGCCCCACGCTCTAGACTCTGATCCCAGGCCTACTCCTTTTTTTTTTTTTTTTTTTTGCTTTTTGGAGACAGGCTGGCCCTGAGCTCACTATGGTGCCCAGGCAAGCCGCCACGAACTCAGCAATCCTCCTGTCTCTGCTTCCCGAGTGCTGGGATGACAGGCGTGAGCCACCACATCCGGCATTGTGGTATGCGGTGTTGATTGTTGGTGGGCGTGTCTCCATGCCCAGCATTATATGTGGTTACCGGGGATCGAACTCAGGTTCTTGAGCTTGCAAGGCAGGCGCCGGAACCACTGAGCTAACCCTTCGACCCTCCCAGGCCTACTTCTTAGAGGCTTTACAGAGGAGTGCAAGACATTACCACTCTGAGCTATTGTTCATTTTGTGAAAACCAAAGATGAGAATGCCTATGTCACAGTGTTTGAGGATCACATTACTGCATTTTAAAGCAGTTGGCACCACTCTATGAAACTTTTGAAATCCTGTGCAGAAATCAAGAATGGAAGAGACTGGTCATGGGAATCAAAAACTGCACACATGCCATTTAAGGCCCCCAAGAAACCTGGTTGTGGTGGTGCACACTTATAATCCTAGCACTCTAGGAGGCTGAGGCAGGAGGATGGCAAAGCCCAGGCCAGCTGGGCGATTTCACTACTTAGACCCAGTCCTAAAATTAAAAAAAATACAAAAGGGAAAGGATGTAGATCAGTGTAAAAATTCTAGAATAAATCCCCCAAATCCCTCCAAAACAACTGTCCTGAGTGTCTTCTTTCCTAGACAAAGGTGACTTTATACTCCTTTAAAACTATTCTTCTTTAGGTTTTATTGTCAAAGCCTTAGAATTTTTCTTAGGTCCTTGCACAGTTTCTGTTTGGGAATTTCAGCCACCTCTGAATCTCTTGAACACAAGTGCAGAATTGAACTCGTGATTATTGCCAGAGGTGAGGTGCTTTCTGACCTAGGACACGAACAATTCTCTGCTTGTAAAATGACGAGGATCTTCTCCTTCGTCGTTTTACAAAGGCACGACACGGCCCCTGCTCTCCTTGCCCTGCTCACCGACAGTGAGGCACAGCTCCCGGAAGCACTGAACAGATTGCACAGGCTGCCTGCAGGGAGGACCCCGGCAAGTCACAGCCTCCGGGCCGGAGGAGGGATCGTCCTGTCCTGGGGGCCGTTCTTCCCGAGCTGCAGCCGCCGCTGCGAGGCCCCTAGCGTCCCATGCATGGCTCCCTCCCCCAGGCCGCCTGTCACCGCGCGCGCCCCGCGTCTCTGGTCCCCATCTGGCTGTTCTTCACAGCAGCCCTGCCGACTGCACGCTCAGGGTCTTGGGCTGCCTGCTATGGGCCGCGGGGCCTTATTCAAAACCATCCCCTCTCACCAAGGAGTTAAATGGATGTTTTCAGTGATACTACCATCTGGGCATCCGCCACCAGTCACAAGTCATTAGTGGGGAATGCGGTGCCACATCCAGGATATATTTAGCCACACTTCTTGGGTAAAGAAAGGAGGCTCGAAAATTCTAGACTGGCTCCCCGTGGAAGAAAATGACAGAGAAGTTTCTTGCACGCCTCTGGACGCCTCCTGCGTGCCTTTGAGACCTGCCATTCCTCTAACAATGCCACCAGGGTCACACATAGTAGATGCAATGTCCCATCCACAGGCTGTTCCCTTCCTCACTGTCCCTGCCTCTCCCCGAAATATTCTCCATTACTTACCCCTGCTCTAAGTAACACCTGCATTCCAATAGCTTCCATTATTATCTTTAGTCCAAAGCACTTCCGCCAGTGGGCTTGGAAATTAAAGTTCTAATGGCCATTTCTGTCAGGCATCTCACACTTGATATCATCTCACACTGAATTCATTATTTTATGCCTAATCTTCCTCCACCTTCACATTTTCTGCCAGCTGGTGGCCTCATTAGCCATTCTACCAATTCTGCACTTTTTTTCTTTTTTTTTTTTTTTTTGAGACAGGGTCTCACTGTGTAGTTGAGGCTGGCCCTGAGCTCACTATGTAGCCCAGGCAAGCCTAGAACTCAGCAATCCTCCTGTCTCTGCCTCCTGAGTGCTGGGATGACAGGCTTGAGCCACCATGCCTGGCTCTGCACGTATTTCTTAACTTCTCTAACACCAGTTCCCACTCCTGTGAAGTCAGTTTCCAAGTTCTGTTGAGTTTACGTCCTTGGTACTACGTGACAAGATCCTTCGTCTTTTTTTTTTTTTTTTTTAAGGCAGTGTTGATTAGCCTAACTAATCTCTCTACACCTTAAAAATCTTACAGGAAATTTAGAGTGACCTATATAAATATAAAACCTGGCTGGGCGTGGTGATACAAGGCTGTAATCCCAGCTACTCAAGAGACTTAGCCAAGGGCAGCGCAAATTCAAAACTGAGGGGTCTTACGATCGGTGAAGTAAAAGCCAGAAGCAAATCACAGCCCCTAAAAGATGTAGAACTGAGATACCTGGAGAATAACAACTTAATAAAAAAAAAAGAAAGAGAGAAAAAAGAGTTTTGAGATCAAGAAAGAGCTGACAGGAAAGCTAGAAGCCACAGAGAAAGTGGAGAAACTGAAGACACCGTGGAGAAAATGAAGAAGCAGTCACCCCAGCTGCAGGGAGGGGAACCTCTCTCCACAAACTCAAGGCAAAAAAGGTCAGCAGTGCCAGTGAGAAACCACTGGCTGGTAGTGCTACCTCCAGAACAATCCGTGATTATGGTAAGCCACAAATACAGTGAGGTTTTACTCTGAAAATGAACCTTTTTGCATGACAGGCTACCACTGGAGAAGAAATCCACTGCAGTGACCACCCTACTTCCTAGGAATATAACCAGGAGTCACTCTGAGAAGGGCCTTATCGCTTCAGACTGAGCTACTCTGGGAATCCGAAGTCACAGAACAACCACACTTCAGGGTTTCTGGTATCACCCGACCACGGTGACCACAAGATACAGCCATGGAGGAGAAGCCTAGTCACAGTTCCCTGAAAAGCTGAAGCAGAGGTGAGGACAGGCGATGGAGGACATGGTGGTTCTTCCCTTCTTTGGTGAGAAGCCAGGCCAGTCACACATGGTTTTCAGAGGGGTCTGTGCCTCAAAATGCTGGGGTTAAATCCAGGGACTTCCTTGGCCCGCCTGGCTGCCTACTTCCTGCACAGAACTTGCAGAGAGAGCATGGCTGCTGTCCCCATCAGCTGCTACGATCAAGGATGCACCTTGACTTGGTTGTGTGTCATACTGAGGTAGGTACAGACAAAGGGGTCTCCAGAGCCAGGGAGACGCCCATCCCACCAACGCACCAACCACAAAGTTAGTTGGAGACACCAGGGGTTCTGAGTGGTCAGAAGGCAAAATGGTAAAAGCTTCTGTAGTGAGTCAGGACTGGAGGGAGATACCACACCACTGACTGATCCTGCCCAGTGGGAAAGGTGGACAGGCCCAACTTTCACATGGCAGAGAGCGAGCGGGGAAATACCATGGCCCAAAGTTCTAACTCAAGTTCCTCCGCCCGTATGGTGGATTCTGCTATCACAGTCTCTGGAAAGAAACTACTTACCCAAACACCTCAACATGAAAGAACTCTAAAGTTCTCTTCCCTTATATATTTTTCTGTTACTTTTAACCTAATTCTATTTCCTTTCATTTATTCTTTAGTTGGAATTTTATCCCACTTTTCTCTTGTCTTCCTTCTCATTATCTTATTCTTTTACAAACTGTACTTCTGCTTCCATTTTCCCTTTCCTTACTCTATTTTTATTATTACTATTATACTTTATTAACGTTTAGCTCCTTAGTTCCATCTGTGTTGTTATTGTTGATTTCTACTTTAAATGGTGATAAAGTTGTTGCTTCTAGTAGATCTTTAGTATTGGTTTGACTCTGTATTTATATTTTATTATAAATTTTTATCATGAGTGATATAGTTACATCTTTTGATTCTTGTTAATACCTTGATTGTCTTCAACTGTATTATTACTGATGATTTCTATTGTTAATGGTGCCATAGTTGTT
Source organism: Thryonomys swinderianus (assembly GCA_004025085.1). Classification (NCBI taxonomy): domain Eukaryota; kingdom Metazoa; phylum Chordata; class Mammalia; order Rodentia; family Thryonomyidae; genus Thryonomys; species Thryonomys swinderianus. Next base: position 11,069 of record PVIC010012728.1, on the reverse strand, counting down.
TCTTCAATTGCTTTCTCCTTCGTGTTAGTATCTGCACTGTCTTTGTTGTGTTAATGCTACTGTAGTTTATTTTTCCCTGTCTGAATGGGATGAAAGCCCCAGAAGAAAGACAAAGAAGACTCTCAAATATTTAAAAAATATTATATTGAGTAGATCAACAATGGATATAAACACCACAACATAACCAAAGCTAAGGCTGAATCACAAAGAAACAATCTAAAAAGATCTTCATAGCAGCTATAGGGTTTTTCTGCCTTAACTCATCTTAAACCCTCACTACAAAAGCTAAAGGAAGCGAAGCTTGAGTCTGGCGCCTTAGACCACTCGGCCATCCTGACAACTCAAAAGCTAAAGGAAAATGAGAAAGCGAGTCTAAAAGATACTCCCCCAAACCCTCAACTCCCCAAAAGCTGATGTCACCTGCACTTAACTCAACAGCCAAATTATCAAAATGTTTGAAAAGATCGAAGAAGAAACATATAAACAGATTTTTAGGTATTTGGTGAGCTGAAAGATTTAAATAAGCACATAAACTATTTAATTAATAAAATGTTCATCCAGCTAAAGGAAGATTAAAACCAGAGGCCGACTGAGTTCAATGAGACAATACCAGATATTAAAACCAATTTGGTAAAGAACTAGACATTATGAAAAGAAAGCAGAAATGGGTCGGGGATTTAACTCAATGGCACCATGCCTCCCTTGCAAACACAAGGGCTCAGGTTCGATCCCTAGTACCACAAAAAAATAAAGTAAACTAGAGATCAATTATATGAAAAGTTCAATTGAAAGCCTGGGTAGCAAGTGAGGCCAGTGTAAGAACCAAGTGTCAAAACTTCAACACAAGTTTGAAGTAGTAGATTATGGACTCAGTGGCGACCTAAGAATAAGGCAGCATGGAAGCAGGGTCCAACAGCTCCTGGATGACAAAAAAAAAAAAAATCCACCCAAAATTATGGATAAAGGATACCTTATAAGAGGACTCAAAGAGTTGTAAAAACTTTATTCACTAAAATAATAGCAAAAATTTTCCACATCTAGGGGAAGAATTCAATATTTAAGTACAAAAGGCATGTAGGGCAGGCACCACATAGCCATGACCAGAAAACAAAATCTTCTCTGTGATGCATCATAATCAAAATCCTAGTAGTTTAGCAGAATAATAAAAACTGGGGGGGGAAACAGCATTAATCTATAAAGGCAAACCTCAAAGAATAGCACATTTCACAGCACAAATTTTAAAGGGTTGGAGAGCTTAGAGAGAAAGTTTTCAAACCCTGCTGGAAAACAACTGTTAACCTAGACTTCTACATCCTGCACAATCACCCTCTAATTTAATGGAAAAGACAAGACTTTCTATGAGAAAAAAAATGCTAAAGAAATTCATGCCCATTAACAAGCAGGTACAAAATACTAAAGGAATGTTAGAAACTACTTCAAAGGCTTATATTCCAATAAATTGAAGAACCTACAAGTGAAAAAAAATCCCTAAACATGTCCAAATTACCAAAATTAAACCAAAAAGATATAAAAACCCTGAATGAAATGCACAAATAATAAAAACGTCTACCAAGAAAAGCCTGATGGATTCACACTGCAGAATTCTACAAAAACTTCAGAGAAGATCTAACACCAATATTCCTCAAACTCTCCCACAGAATGGAAGAAGAAGCAATGAAAAACTCATCCCTAGAAGGTACCATTACATTGATAACAAAATCAAAAAAGGGTTTAACAGAAAAAGAAACCTACAGGCTTTATCTCCTTAATGAACATAAAAGCAAAATCCTCAACAAAGCAGAATGCAACAAATGATTAAAAGATCATACATCACGATTAAGTTGGCTTCCTTTGAGGGACATAAGATTGGTTCAACATACATAAATCAATAAATATTGTGCATGAAAAAAAATCACATGATCATCTCAATGGATGTAGAAAGGTTTTTGACAAAATCCAACATCCATGAATGATAAAACACACTGAAGCAAATTGAGTATAAAAGCACCTTATCTCAATCTGATAAAAATCTTTAATGGCAAATATACTGCTAAATGGGGAAGGACCCAAAGCATTTCTTGTAAACTCAGGATCAGGACAAAGGTGTCTTCTCTCACCATTCTTTTTCAATGTAATAGTTAAAATATTACCCAGAGCAATCAGGCACGACAAAGAAACAAAAGGAAAGAAGTTCAACTATCCTTATTCACAGATGACGTGATTCTTTATACTGAAGATCCAAAATATTTTTTTAAAAAGAGAGACTCCTAGGAATAATAAGCAAATTCAGCAAAATTCAACCGAACTATTAGGCAAATGGACTTCAAAAGTGTCTACAGTGGGCCAGAGATTTAGCTCAGTGGTCCCAGCGCCTGCCTTACAAGTGCAATGCCCTGAGTTCGATCCCGGTAAAAACATAGACTGCTGGGCGTGGAGATTCACGCCCACCAGCCATCAATACCACATACCACAATGCCGGGCGTGGTGGCTCACGCCTGTAATCCCAGCACTCAGGAGGCAGAGACAGGAGGATTGCTGAGTTTGAGGTTTGCCTGGCGGCCTACATAGTGAGCACAGGGCCAGCCTGAACTACAAAAGCAAGACCCTGTCTCAAAAAAAAAAAAAGTGTCTAGGGCCGGAGGGTTAGCTCAGTAGTTCCTGCGCCTGCCTCGCAAGCGCAAGGTCCTGAGTTCAATCCCCGGTGACCACATACAATGCTGGGCGTGGAGACTCACACCCATGGGCAATCAATACCACACACCACGGTGCAGGACGTGGTGGCTCACTCCTGTCATCCCAGCACTTGGGAGGCAGAGACAGGAGGATTTCTGAGTTCGAGGCTTGCCTAGGCTACATAGTGAGCCCAGGGCCAGCCTGAACTACAAAGCGAGACCCTGTCTCAGAAAAAAAAAAAAGTGTCTACAGTGAGGCTGTGGGGAGAAAGGAACCCTTCTCCACTGTTGGTGAGATTGCAGACCTGTGCAACCATTGTGGAGAACAGTATGGAGATTCCTCAGAAAACTAGGATTAGAGGTTCCATTTGACCCTGCTATTCCCCTGCTAGGAATATACTCAAAGGAATTAAAAGAATCATATCATAAAGACATATGTGCACCCATGTTCATAGCAGCCCAGTTAGTGATAGCCCAATCTTGGAAACCACCCAAATGCCCATCAACTGGAGACTGGATAAAGATATGGGTTTTTCCTAAAATGGAGTATTAGTCTACCATAAAGAACAACAAGTTTCATTCATTTATGTGCAAATGAATACAGCTTGAGGACACACTAATAAGTGAAATAAATAGATCACAGATATGTAAATACTGTCTCTTTTCTCTGGTATGAAACCTGTGGATATAAATGAGTCCTAGAATGTATGATAGATTTTGTGAAATATTCAAAGGGAAAGTGGTAGGGGAAAGTAATGGGGGGAAGAATAAATATGATTTAAAAAGAAAAAGAAAGTACATGCATATAGGGGATGGGGGATTGGGTAGAGATATAGGTAAAAATGAGAATTAACTCGTGTCATATACTGGTACAAATTCCCCAATGTTGAGTGTGCTTGTGAGCTGTCTATAAAATGTACCAATATTAAGAATTCAACTTTTTTTAAAAAAGAAAAAGTGTCTACAGAGTATTCTACCCCACAAAAATCAGAATACACAGTCCTTTCAGCTGGACATGAGTCATTCTCCAAAACAGATCACATACTAGCTCAGATAATATGTTTAAGTAAATGCAAAGAAATTGAAGTTATCTCCTGTATATTGTCAGACTATAGTGTGATGAAATTGGAGATCAATAGCAAAAGAAAACCCAAGAGCTTCATAAACACATAGAAATTGAGTAACACCCTCCTGAACAACAAATGGGTCACAGAGGAAATTAAAGAAGAAATTAGACAGTTTCTACAATCGCAGAACAATGCCAATACACCACACCAGAATTGATGGGACACAATTAGAGGCAGTCTTATCATGGAAATTCAGAGCAGTGAATACCCATATTAGGACAACAGAATAAGTTCAAATAAACAACCTAAAACTAATCCTCAAGCTTCTATTAAAAAAAGAGCAAGACAAACCTAAAGCTCATACAAGGAAGGAAATTATAAAGGTCAATTTATAAAGGTCAGGAAGGAAATTATAAAGGTCAAGCAGAAGTCAATGCAATGGAAGCTAAGAACAATACAAAAAATCAATAAAGCAGAGTTGGTTCTTCAAAAGAGTAAACAAAATTGACAGAACCTTAGCCAACCTTATCCAGAAAAGGAAAGAAAAGACCCAAATCTATAAAAATAGGAACAACTGATCCAGCAGAAATCCAGATCATCAACACCTACTTTGAGAACCTGTATTCCAATAAGAAGGAAAATATAAAAGAAAGGCAGCTTTCTAGATACATATGAATTAAAAAGTTGAACAAAGATCTAAAAATTCTAAACAACACAATGCCACTCGATGAAATTGAAACATAATTAAAAACTTAACAACAAAGAGAAGCCCAGGTCTTGATGGCTTCAATGCTGAATATTACAAGACTTTTAGAAAAGAGACAATGCCACTACTATCGAAACTTCAACGAAATTGAAAGGAAAGCAATAATCCCAAAGTAATTCCTGGAAACATCACCTTGACCCCAAAAGCAGAGAAAGACCCAACCAAAAAAAGAGAATGAAAGGTCGAGCTCTCTAATGAACAAAGATGCAAAAATCCTTAATAGCCAGGCGTGGTGGCTCACGCCTGTCATCCCAGCACTCGGGAGGCAGAGGCAGGAGGATTGGAGTTCGAGGCTTGTCTGGGCTACATAGTGAGCTCAGTGTCAGCCTGAACTACAAAGCGAGACCCTGTCTCAAAAAAAACAAAAAAATCCTTAATAAGATACTGCCAAATAGAATGCAGATGATCATCAAGATCATACACCCTGACCAACTAGGATTCATCTAGGGATGAATTCATTCAGAGGGATGGTTCAACATATGTAAATCAATAAATGTAATACACTGTATTAGCAGAATCAAGGACGGAAACCATATGATCACTACAGTGAACACAGAAAAGCATTTAACAAAATCCAACACCCATTCATAATTTTAAAAACCCTACTGTAAATTTGAATAAGTGGTCTTTATTTTCTTTATTGAGTTTCTTGGTACATTTTAAATATACATTATGATCACATTCAACATTAAGAATTTGTACTTGTGCATGATATATTGTGATTCTCATTTTTTCCCATTCCTCTGCCCTCCCTACAACCCCACCCCCTATATACATAAACTTTGTTTCCATTTTTTGTTTTTATCATCAATTTTTTTCATTCCTTTATTTTCCCCTTACCCCCCCCCCATTTCCCATTTCCCTTTGAACATTTTCTTTGTATTGAATAGATGGTCTTTATCTCAACCTCATAAAAGCCATCTGTGAAAAACCAATAGCCAACAACATTACACTAAATGGTCAAAAACGAAAATCTTTCACGCTAAAATCAGAAAAAAAGACAAGAAAGTCCACTATGCCCACTCCTCTTCAATATAGTTCTAGAAACATTAGCCACAGCCATTAGACAAGAGAAAGAAAAAGTAAAGATGGGAAAGGAAGAAATTAAATTACTATTATTTGTGGATAACATAATACTCTATATAGAAGACTCCCAAAACTCCACCAATAGTCTTGTAGACATGATAACCAGATTCAGTAGAGTCCCTGGATATAAAACCAACACACAAAATCAATCCCCTTCCTGCACATACACAACAGACTTATTAAGATAGAAACGGGAACACAATTCCTTTCACACTAGCATCCAAAAAATGAAGTACCTAGGAATCTATCTAATAAAAGACTTAAAGACCTCTACTCTGAAAACTAAAGCACTCTGAAAAAAAAAAAAGATCAAAGAAGATATCAGAAGATGAAGAGACATCACTTGTTCCTGGTTAGGAAGAAACAAAATAGTGAAAATGGCCATACTTCCAAAACTTTTATATAGATTTAATGCAATCCTAACTAGTGAAATTCCAGCAGGGTATTCCACAGAACAAGAGAAAACTATCCAAAATTTCATTTGAAATCAGAAGAGACCCAGACTAGCAGAAGTAATTCTAGGCAACAAAGACAAGGCATGGAGTATCAGACTCCCCAACTTGAAACTATTCTACAAAGCTACTGTGATTTAAAAAAAAAAAATGGCATGGTACTGGCAAACAAACAGACCCAAGGATTGATGGAACAGATTAGAAGACACAGAAACAACTCTGGATATACTAAACCAGCTCATCTTCAACAAAGGAGCCAAACATCTCACTAGAGGAAAGAACCTTTTTAATAAATGTTACTTAAAGAATATTGGATCTAAACTTGCCAAAGCTAACCCCGAATCTCTTACCATGCACTAACCTCAAATCAGAATGGATCAAAGATCTAAATATTAAAACAGAAACACTAAACAGCCTGGAAGATATACTAGGAATAATTCTTGAAGATATTAGCATAAGGAGACTATGAATAAAACCTCAGTCACACAGGAACTTGTACAAAGAATCAATAATTGGGATCTCATCTTACTAAAAAGCTTCTGCAAAGAAAGAGAAACCACCAAAAAAAAGGAAGAAACAACTCACAATGTGGGAAAAATCTTTTACCAGTTGTTTCTCAGACTAAAGTCTACTATCTGGAATATATTAAAAATTTTAAGAAATCAACCTCTCTAATTTGAAGACCCAATCCAAAAATGGGCATCTGAAATAACAGGCATTTCTCTGACAAAGAAGTAGAAACAGCAAAGAAGCATATGAAATAAATACTCAACATCACTGATCATTTTTGAGATACAGATGCAAAAATTGCTGAGATTCCATCTCATGCCACAAAAAAATGGCTGCTATCATGAAATCAAGCAACAATAAATGCTTGCAGGGCTTCAGGGAGAAAGAAGCACTTTTCCACTGTTGGTGGGAATGTAGACTGGTACAACCACTGTGGAGATCAGTGTGGAAATTCCTTAAAAAACTAGGACTCAAGGTTCCATCTGACCCTGCTATTCCCCTGCAGGTAAATACATGAAAGAATTAAAAGAATCATACCACAGCAATATATGTGCACCTATGTTTATAGCAGCTCAGTTTGTGGTTACTAAATTTTGGAAATAGCCCACATGCCCCTCAGGGGGAGGCTGGATGAAGAAGATGTGGGGTTTTTTATATATATATAAAATGGAGTATTAGCCACAAAGAATAACAAACTTGAGTCATTTACACTCAAATGGATGTACCTTGAGGACATACTCCTAAGTGAAATAAATAGGACACAGATGTATAAATACCATATCTTTTCAATATGAAAAACTGAAGGGGTAGATAAATGCCAAAATGCATGATAGGTAGTGTGAAATAGGAAGAAAACATGCAAAAGGAAAAGAGTGAGGGTAGATGAGGAAAGTAAAGAAGGAAAAGCAAAAAACTGGTAGTTTAAGAAAAGGAAACACAGCTCATGTATGTAGAAGTTGGAGGTTGTAGGGAGGGCAGGGGAAAAGGAAAAGAGAGGATCAAGATGTGTCATGAATAGGTACAAATTCAGTGTTGAATCGAATCATAATGTATGTATAAAGTGTGCCGATACAGTCAATTTAAAAAGAGCAATACAGATGGCTAATACACTCAGACTTTGCGGAAGCAGGAAGAGGCCCGGGGTGGGGGTGGGGAAATGATCAGGGCCGGGAGGGAAGTACAACTGATGAAGATGGGCTTTGTCTATGCACCAATTCCCCAAGATGAGTGTAATTATTATGTATGGCAAGCAGACTAATAAAAAAAAATGAAACATTTTTTAAAAATTCATACTTGCCTGGGGAATATACTGTGAACTTGCCTCAAAGTGTAAATAGTTTTTAAAGCCTGGGAATATAACTCAGTGTCATAACGCTTTTCCAGCGTACCCAAGACACTGAGTTCGATACCCAGTACCACAAAAATACATACATACTTATGTATATATCTGACACTGTAATTCTCATGTTTTAAAATTTTCCAGTTAACCATAAAGCTCATATCGGGGGTTGATGCACCAAGCTACTCACAACACACCTCCTTGAACTATCGGTTTTTCTCAGACTTGGAAGGACAAACTTCATCTCTGTATGAAAATAAGTACTGTCAGGTAACAGAGACATACAGATGAAACATACATGTAACAGAGTTTGATGCCAAATTTTCACTAGCTGGATTACTACTGCCACAGAAGTGCGTATCTTTCTGGACACCGAACTTCCCTCCTTCTTCCCTCCATTTTCCTTCTCCCCAAAACTCTACTCATTATTTCTTGTCATTCTCAAGAGATATCTCCCATGTGTTCCAGAGAAGCCAGGACATTTTTATGTTTTATGTTCTTCTGTGGTCCCAGAACTTAGAATAAGATGTAGGACATATTAGACACACAATAAATAATTATTGAATAAGTGCATGATCCAAACATCAATATGCCATTGTTTATCCATTACCAAACCCATTCAAAACTACCAAGTTCTTCAATATACAGCACCTTCCTCCATGTCCACACTGGAGTCCTTGCAGGCTGTAGGTCCCGAAGCTGGTATAATTTCCATGATGTCTTTAAGCAAATATATGTACCACTGGAATGCACGATTAATATCATTCTTCATGGGAAAACACCTCAATTACAAATTTTAAAAGTCTGAATCATGTATCATCTATCAGAAAAAGAAAAGAACCGTATTTAGTCAATTAGCTGCCTCATACTTCTAGGACAATTTGCCTGTTTCCCCACTTGGTGGCATATTCTTTATTTCCTCTTTGTACAACAATGATGTATAAAAATAATGTCGCGGTATTTTCCAAAAAGACAGCAGATACAAAAATGTCTTTCCTCTGCCACAGTTGATCATGGTTTGTTTTCATTAGAGAGAGTTGGGCTTCAAGAGACATGCTACATTATCCACAACTTTTCTGTATTACTATATGAAATTTCTGATAAATTTTACTTAACATGATTCTCATCAAAAAAATATATAAGTTGTTTATAATTGCATAGGAAAGTTATTCCAGTTAAACTAGGTATCAATAAGAACCAAAGCCTTTTTCACAGTTTTACATGCTGCATGACTCCGAAGGCTTTTCACAGATTAGCTTCCATCTCCATATATTTCAAACTTTATCTCCACGCAGACTGTCTCCATGCTGGGCTCACGAAACATGTTCATGTCGTCTTACTGACTCTAGCCCATCACACCTGCCTCTTCCCATCATGCATCAGTTTAAGTTGACACAGTGGACAGCACAGGCTTTCCTAGGCTATTCCCACATTAAAGTGAATAGCAATATACGGGGGAGTACTAAAAAACTGAAAAATGTATGCTCATCTTCCACTTATCCAAATCCTCAAAAGATGCCTCTTGCTCATCTATGCTACTTCACGCAAAGGGAAGATGCGTGGAAATCCAAAGCAGAGACTAACTCCTACCTGAGCTGAGCTGAAACAGCCTAACAGCTGCAAATTTTACAGAAACATCTGACCATGGGACACTCTGCCAGAGCACTGGACCAGGCCCAGAAAATGAGAGGTCTAAAGCTCCACAGAAAAGCTATTTCTAATCACTACACTTACCAGCTTGTATGTTAATTAATTGTGGTGGCTGGGAATTGGTGACCAATTAAGAAGAAACAGCCGAGCAAATTTGCAGACAGTGTAGCAACTGGTGGGTCTGCTCAATTCAACTCCAGGGCGTTGTTTTCAGGTGTATAGTGTGGAAAATGCTGGGTGGAAACAGCAGGGATGTGGAGGAGGAAAAAAGAGAAGACCCTGTAAGAGACCGAGGCAGTCGTAGGCTCCAGCCAGGGTGTGGTCAACTGGGAAGGCTCTCAGCGTGATGCTTGCTGTCACCTAAAGCTGAGGAGCGTCTGTTAAAGTGGCAAAGCCAGATGCCAAGCTGGTGGGAGCCCAGAGCCGGGCAGGTGAGGTGTGCTGGTAGAGGGGGGACATCGCACCCGCTGATACCCATCCTCTCACCCATCGCAAGAGTGACATTTCCCTGCAAAATCTATCAACGATGTTCATCTTCTGCGGACTAACAGCGGAGGTGAATATTCCTGCCGTGCTTTGACAGTGTCCAACAGGCTCAGCTGGCTGTGTGGGTGGCTGCCCAGGATGACTGTTCCTGGTATATTCAGAGAAGCGCTTCCTTTTACCTCAGTATCGGCCCAAACCCGAAGGTGTTCCAGCAAGCACTCAGCATCTATGTCCAAGCAGACAAGGTTGACAGGACAGTTTCAAACACTGTAACACCACCTAAATAGGGAGCGGTAGCCCCGGAGAGCTTCTCCGGCTACAGCCTCAGACCCTGCCTGGCCGCGCCGCTCCCAGTGACAGTGACAAAGTCACAGAACTTGCAGATAGATGAACCAGGCTGCTGGACAGCAAGGGCCAGGTGAAGACCGGAAAGCCGCAGAGCGTGTCGGGACAGCTACAGCTGAGCCACGTAGGCCCTTGTGGTCATGGGTGCTGTCCAGTGGGCTTTTGCAGAAGGTCACCTCGGGGCTGAGGCCGTTAAGTGTTTGAGGCCTAGTGTAAGGAGTGCAGGGCTCAGCCTGGGAAAGGCAATGTCCAGCCTTCTCGCCACAGATGCCCCCTGGACGTTGGGGCTGGCAGATTTGGGTGGAGCACGCTATGCAGTGACAGTGTGTAGTATATGCTGCCGAGTCCAGGGTGTGCATAGGAACTCACGGCCATCCTTGAGCCCAGCTCTGAGCATCACAAAACTAACACAAGGGAAAGGACTACTCCTTTTGCAGGTTACATATGGAGTCGTCCCTCTTCCTGCTGGAGAATGCGAATCCGCAGGGCCCCAACAGCCAGCTGCTGTCATGGTGCCGTATTTGAAAATGGCCTTCCCTGAGATACGTGCAAAGAGGGAGGGAAGGCAGGGAGAGAGACGGTTCACCGAACTTGGACAGAGGCACAGCCATGTGCGGTGACCACTAGGATGGAGGCAGGGAGCGCTTTAATGAAGAATTTCCCTTCTCTCCCCTGGAAAACGCCTTCCGCCCCTTC